>QKQZ01042217.1:0-11807 GCA_003595255.1 Solenopsis fugax
GTACAGTCGGCGCGCGGCGGATGCTCCTAAAAAAGGCACCTTCTACGTGCGATAACGTTGTAACGCGGCCTCAAACGCGGATACTATATACACCAAATCGGGCCAATTTTTTTTTCTCTACAAGTTTCTCATGACGCCCCAGGCGCAATATTGCGATTTAACCGACCCAATACGCATTCTCGCGGCACGAGCCGCGCGAGCCTTTTGTCACTGACTGTACAAGCATACTCTGAGTTTCGTAGCGTCGTGCTCCGTAGTCGCGTCACATGACAATCGGTCCGTGTGTTCCGGGGGGATATAATTAAAAAGGAAAAAAGAAACGCAGACAAATATCCCGATGTGACGGAGATAATCGACGTGACGGAGAGAAACGAACGCAACGCAGTGTTTCTTATGTCGGCACGAATGTTTTTTCAAATGTCTCGCATGTCGATTTGCTTTAATTAAGGTATCCTCAGGTATTTATCGAACTATCGTGACCGTTCGCAATGTTTAACGAATCGTTTCGAGGGAGAGAAACGATGCGTACGCCCGCCGTTGCGCGATGGAATTTTTAATTCGGTAACATCTATCCGCCTATTCCAAAATCCCGCGTGCCGCAAAAAGTCGCCCTTTGAGAGTAATCGCGACCAATCGGCGCGATATTTTAACGGGCCGCGACGGTAGCGGGGAGACCGCTCGGCTCCGTCGTGTTAGCGGTACAGTAACGTGTGAAAGTATCGATGTGTCCGTCGCGGTAAATCGACTTCGACGACGCATATCGTCGAAACGGTGCGTCGCACAGCGATACTGCCATCACATAATCGTATCAGTTTGGCATGACGAAGAGGTTTCTCATGAAGCGCCAGGCTCGATTCTCCCATCTAAACGGTCTCTGCTGTCTGTCCATCGCGCGCGCCGACGTTACTCTCGACGCGGACTGTACCGCACTCGGCGCATCCACTTAGGAGTCGTGTGCGTCCCGACCGAATGCCGCGTCGTAAATTTGCCATGTAACTCATGTCGCAGGAAATAAAGATGAGTCTCCGTCGCGGCCCCTCCGACTGTTATATTCATCGACGACGTAGCCCAACGTAAATACCATGGTCGTTTGAATATTCCAGCATGGCCGCGGCGATCTTCGCAAACACACCTGGCCACGCGGCATCTTCCTCGGCCATGACGGCTGCGAAGACGTGATATCGGGTGTCTCGAACGTATGCAACGTATCGCGTACGCTCGATCGGCTCGCGACAATTTCAGCGGAATGGTCCTGGCTTGCCGGGATTACGTATTTTCCCTTCGAAAATATTACTTTCCCTCTCAATTCCTACGTCATTTCCGGTCGTCCGGGACGGTCGTTAACAGCGCCTGTGCACACGAGTGCACTTTCGCTCGCCAGGTCGCCCGACCGAACAGTCGAGAAATTCAAACGCAAAATTTAATTGCGTTTCGTACTAGGTACGATCATATTGCTCTTCGAAATGAAATACAAGACGATGTTTTTAATTGCTGATTTGTCTTCAAGATATTGACATTTTCGCACTATTTGGAAGCATGCCGTGTCATCTGTTAGCAACGCCGAGTATTATGTTCGAGTAACAGGTGCAACTCGTGAGCAAAACTTGTTAAGCCGGTCAGCAGGTGGCGGCAAACAGCGATAAACGTAAATATCATTAATATTGCACTCGTTTATCATATTATTATTAAGAAGTTGATCAAGCTGAATAAGAGATAGTATATCTCAGACATTTTTGTTTAATTTAAAAATAGAAAACTCGGATAAAAATTTTTTGTATAATTTCAAGCGAATTATATACTGGTCTATACGTCATTGAATTATAAATACATTCACTATTGCGATTTAGATTTATTATAATCAAAGTTGTATAGTAAAAAGTTAAAAGTTAAATAATAAAGTTAAAAAGTTAAAAAGTTAATTTTTAATTTAATTTAAAGTTAAACTAAATTTATATATTAATTATTAGATTAGTTAATAAATTTAAATATTAGTTAATTTTAAATGATTTAAATTTTAACTTTATTTTTAACTAATTATTTTTAATTATAAATAATTAATTTTATTTTTTAACTATTTATTTTTGAAACACGATATTAATTTTTTTCCTAAGTTAAAAATTTTTCTATGTAAAAAAAAAAGAGAAATTATAAAAGAAAAAAAAGCATTTCCTCATCAAAACAATATTTCTTCGTTATTTGTTATGAACGTAATTTACAAGTAATTTATTAAATTTGTTTAATGACTTGTTTGATAATATATTATAATTGTTTTGAATAATTTAACTTCAAAAACTTATGAATTTCTAATTTAATATGAATACTGTTTTCGAAATTAATTTGACCGTAACATAACTTATAACAGTTTTCTGTTCATCTAACTTTTAACGTAATTAAATTAATTTTATAAGCCATTAACTTTAAGTTAGATAAAAAAATATATTAACTTACCCAACCCTGATTATAATCAATGAGATTGGCACATTTTAACAATGAAATAATGACAAATATTTTAGAAATGAATAAATAAATATGATTATTATAGTAATTATTATAAATTCTATTATATATTCTTCGAAAGCCAGAAGTGTCATTTGTTTATCAAGAGAATTGCAATGTTTATCGAATATTTTTATGTATAAATATTTCATGGAGTTGTAAAAACTTTCCTCGTGCTTCTCAGGAATACAATTGTTTCCAATGCGATATTTTCGATCGACGCTAAGATTCTTCTCTGCATATTCAATCGTCCATTCGACGAAACTGTATATTGATATATCGGTGAAAAAATTTGTTTCGTAGATCATGTTGGAGTTGATGGTAATTGCGAATCTCTTTTAGCGAGTTCGTAGTCGCTATTTTATTCAAGATAGGATAAGTTACCGGTGCTCGTCGATCTCGCAGAAATCTGCAGTTCCGCCGCGGCACTCTCCACCTAGCCGCCAGGTGACGCCAGCATGCGCGCACCGGGGTTCGGACTTCAGGTTTTAGAATATCGGTTGGCGGAACGGGGGGACTTATAGTTCTTGTATTATTATTGCTATTTGGTGTTGTACCATGACCTCCTTTTACATCGCGCATAGTGCAATCGTACTAACCGATTGTGAAAACATCGACCCGAAATGCAGGCGTCAACGACTTCGTAAGAGATGCGACATTTCGATTCAAATATTCGGTTTAAGAAACGACGCTGTCTTTTTGACGACATCGTAACGGTAACGGATGTAAAATAACCGTCGCGCTTTTGCATCAGTATTCATTTGCCATTCGTCTAAATGTTAACTTTAATATTCATTACATCAAATAAAACTGGCATCTTTTTTTCGAACATTACGTTATTTGTCGAGCCATAATTTGCGTTTGACTGCGTAACGTCCGAATGAAAGAAATCGTGAGGTTAAGGATGTTTTGGCTTTACAATACCAGTTTATCGAAATTAAAAAACTGCAAGCTTCTTAGGTTTATTCTTTTTTTCTATTCAATAACAAATGATTTTGATTGTGAATATTTGAATTTAGTCTTGAAATCAGCTGCGAAAAAGAAAATAAAATTTGGCTTGTGATGGCTTACACAGCGAATATTGTTTCATTTTGTTTTAGATAAATAATTTTTAAACGAGTAAATGAATGTTTACACTAATATTTATTAAAGTTTTATCAGTGTAGAGAAAAGTCGCCAACACTGGCATCCCATTTCATTCTTGGATAATAGGGGAAGGTGGGGCAAGAAAGGGAAGGGAGGGAAGACGGGGTATCCCCTGTATTGCGCGATTTAAATGCAGAAATCACAAACGAGCATATGTGTTAGATGCGGCTCTTCGGTCATTGAAAGTTACCTACGAGTCAGCGAAGTAAACAGCTGCGTTATTGAGATAGATTATAATTTATACTTTTTTGCGATTTCCTTATAACCTTATCTCATTTTTTCATGCGTGACATTAGTATTAAATTTTAGTAGTTCTCTTGTGAATGTATGTGTTTCTGAGACAAAATTTAATGGGCTGTAAGGTAAGAGTGTTATTTTCTACTTTTATAAACAGTGTTTAGAATATTATTGATATCATTTCGATTAGACGACAGCGGCAAGAAGGGGATAGAACAGAGTAGTGTAACTATGTGCAGCACGAGTGTGTACCTATATCGTTATTGACCACAGTCATTCACAGCACAGTATTTTTCATCGGACAGCCAATCACAGACGGTGATATGCACTATCGAGTGATATCGATATATCAATTTACGTCTATTAACCTCGCTACTATATTTTATTATTGCATAATTCGCCGGTTGACGGAAGAAAAACTTCCGAGAGTCCAAATCATAATCTGCAGAGCAATAAAATCAGGTAAGGTGTATAAATCACTGGAAAAAAAGATATTAACGAGGGGATACCCTATCTTACCCAACCCGACGGGTAAGATGGAGAGAAGTGCCTCTTTTTGGTTTTTATTAAATACATTCTATAATTCTTTAAAATTTTATTTTAATGATAATTATTATGTAAGACAAATGTCCAAAGATTATTATAAAAATAAAGATGACTCGTTAATTATGAAAACCTAGCTTTTATTCATTCTCAAAGCTTAACTGCCCTGTCTTACCCCACCTTCCTTTATTTCTTAAACAAAAGCTAAAAATAAAATTTTAAAAACATAAATACATAAATTTCTTTTGGAGAAATATGCTAGTATCTTGGTTACTTTCCTCTATGTATTAAAAATTTCATTAAATTCATAATGTTATTTCCTCATCAAATTTGCAAATAATTAGTATACTGAGAAAAAAAATTGTTAATTTGACTAAACTGATTGTTGACTTGACTAAATTTGTCAACTTGATTCAAGTAATTCATGTATTTAACTTAAGAAATTTAATCAAGTTAAAAAATGTAATCAATCATTACAATTTTTTTTTCAATGTACAAAATGCGATTTTATATAAATCAAGAGTAGAAAAAAATCAAGAATAACTTTTAAATAAGAGAATTATGCTTAAATTTTACACAGATACTCAAGTGTAACAGAACAATTTACGAAATTTAAAAATTTTTGGGATGTGTATATTTTGAGATGTAACACACATTCTTCTAAGATCGTTCGCCAAGCAATCGATGCTCTCTCTTTCTCTCTCTCTCAGACGAGCAACGTTATTGCAGATCGGAACGTGACGTGATGATATTATTAGGAGCTTTAACGTTAATTTGCTTCGTCAATGCGTGCCCGCGTGAACCTCGAGCGTGCGTTTAATACTACGCGGCAACAAATAGGGATACAGAATTATGATAAATTCTCGAGGCACACGTTGTTACACAACTATGAGCTTGATAATACAACTGCTAATCGAACTAATTAGTTTGCCGTTCCACTTGAAGGCGATACGTTCGAAGGCGGCGCGATGCCATCACAATGGCACAATGTTAATCATTCGCGAAAGAAAAGATCGCGATTACAATGAATTATTATTATATTATTCTTGCAATTTGATTATCGCTATGTTTAGATACACACAACTATAATATTCATGAGGCATAAAACTTGATCGAGTCGTGAGCGTTGCGACATCAATTCGCAAACATCGCGTAACGCGTATATACACTCTAGATGTGTACACTTGCCGACGTTCCGACATACTTGTTCTGAACCGTCGATTTTATCTGCATACGCTTGCACGGTTACCGCGTTGTAAATCATTTCCGCACAAACGCAGCGGGACCGAAAATTCGCGCGAACCCCTCCCCTCTCTCTTTCACTCCCCCCCGATCGGCATTATCGGCTGTTTCCTTTATCACCCGGTATATGTGCGAGTGGCAGCTCGAGAGCTCGCGATGGATCAACGCGTATTAGTGTGCGTGTATGCGTGTGCGGCTAAATTCGACGTGCGTCGAAGCGGTTCTCGTCGCTGCATGTGACCGTGCCGATTGCGCGTATACGTACACACGTCCGCATGTTTGTGTACGCGTGTGCGTACTGCGCGTATACGCATTCACAGCACGCCGGTGTCCGACGCCTTGTCACGTGTACGTGTCAAAATCAATATTTGGCGTCACTGGGTTATGATAACGCCGCGGTGTGCGTGCCGCGGGCCCCTCTCCGCCCCTTCCTTGTACATACATACGTACACGTTCGTACATGCATGTACGGCGACGTTGTGCACGGCCGGCGCACGCGAGCGGCACAATCTGCCGGATTTCGCGGAATTTCCGCGTCGCCCTTGTAACGCGCGGCGTAAACAATGTGTACGCTCCGAAACTTTTCCCATCTCGGAGCGACGGCGGTCGCGCGTCACGTCGCGCGTTTATTGGACGTTTTTGAATCGCCGGCGACCGTAGCCGCCCGTAGCCGCTTGCACCGATGTATCTCGCCGTCACGATAGAGTAAGGTACGATAGCAAAGTCCAGAGTGGCTTCCGACGTTTGTCACCGATGCTTCTGAAATTTCCTGCCGCTATTGCTGCTGCCGTTGCCGCCGGATCCCCCGATGGTTTTTCATTGCGACTGCTCGTCGCATGTAAGGGAATGACGATACGTGCGCACTCGGAATGCCCGCTAATCCTAATTCCCGTGAACTGACCGGCCAATTAAATGTTGCGTGATAACTAAAGAGCTGGCTGCGGAAAGTCGACATTCGTACGCTTTCTTAATTGGACACAATTATGGATAAAAATGAAACTCTGTGAAAAAGGTCTTGAAGACTTCACTAAAAATGTTTCGATATTTTTAGTGGTGTTAAAAGTAGCATCACGCTGAGAGAAATATCAATCGAATGTTTAATCAAATAGTGATCAAATGAGTTTAGTTACTAGTACCAAAAACTTATAGTTACATTTAACATACCTTATAGTTATATAAAAACAATTGTTTGTTTAAGGTTACAGATTATTTAATCAAAACAATTACACATTTAGTAATTATAACTATAAAATTCATTTTTTTATTACTATTTAACTAAATGTTTGGTCTATTTCACCAACTATTTCTCTCAGTGCGGTGGAAAAAACTTTACAAAATTCTATGTAAATTTTAGGAAATGTTACAAAAATCTATATGAAAATGCTACACAAAGAGAAAGGTTTCTTTGAATAAAGAAAGTATTTATTTAACTCAAAAAAATTTGTGCATTGTTATACGATTAAAAAAAAATTTCTTGAAATTTGAAGAAATTTTTTGGTTGTTCCTTTCATTAGAATTAAAAAAATAGTTTGGTTGTGCAACGCAAATCTTTTTTTAAATGAAAGAAATGTATTTGGGAAACAAGACAACTAAATTATTTCTTATGCTTTTGTTAGTACTTTCTTCGAATAATTATTTGTTTAAATTAAACAAATTATTTACTTTTAAGAAAGGCTAATTACATTTCTTGAAATCAAATAAATTTTTATTTTCCGAAAAGGTAGTTTCACTTCAACTTAAAAAATCTAAGGTAAAAGAAACAATTGCATCAATTTAAACGTAATTATTCTCTACGTGTAGAATTGGAATACTTTTCTAAATTTTGGTATTTTTGTAGTGCGTCGATTTTTGCGATTTCCACAAATTTTTTGATAAAGTTACATCAAACTATAACGAATTACAACATTCTAAGTAGCTTGACGGTAAAAATTTCTATGAATAAGTACAAAGTTTTTCTAAAAGTAGAAATTTGTAGAAATTATTTTATTTCATAGAATATTTTCATAGAAATATTTGTTTTTTTTCGTAGAAATATTTATTTTTTGGTAGAAATATGTATTTAATTCTTATTAAATTCTTTACAGTTTTTTCAGGAGGTATAAGGTGTCTAACATCAAGATGCAAGTTAGCATTGCTAATTATTAAATTATTTCTAATTTAATAAATGTGATATTACCTGTTCATGTCTAACTTATAGCTGCGTTATGACCGGAAAAGTAATTCGGCGCGTAGTCGGTTGAATTTGAAAGAAGGTATATAAAAATCACACAAGTAAAATTGATAAAAAGCACTAAGCTCCAGCTTGATCATACAAGGCTTTCTTATTTCAATTTGTATGTAATATGTATTTAATTATTAAAATTAACAAAAGTGTTCCAATTCTAGCATTTTTATATAAATTTTTATGAATGAATTTACAACTTTTCGGAAAAAGATAGAATTGCACCTAGATTTTTAGTTACTTTGCATTTTCGCGATTGATTTGATAAAACCGCTAATACTCTCATTCTGCATAATAATCTTGAACATTTGACTTGTTACAGCCTCTCCTGCCAAAGTCGCTATTTCCACGCTGGAACGCGCGCGCGTAGCGGATATCTCTTCATTCAAGCGAGCCAGGCAAGTTCACGGTCGCTATTTTCGGCAGAGAGCGCAGAACGGGATCGAAGCGAAGGCAAAAGAGAGTAGAGGAGCCGAGAGCAGTCAGCCAGCGAAGTAGAGGTAAAATATAGAACTGCCACCTGTTCGACTGCGCCGCTAGCGCATTGTGCCGCGGGCTTTTTCTACCGTGAACCGAAAGATTATCATTGCAAACCCGGACTCGTAGGTTTCGCGTTTATATCCCGACTCTTCGTGAAACTTAATTGAAATCCAGCATGAAAATGCATGGGAACGTTTTAACAACATTAATTACGTCTTTGTTGATTTTCAACGTCGCTTCGTTGATTTTGATAATAAGACCGACTACACGATGGCGTTTCTTCGATAGTTGCTAAATCCGGAAAGAATAAGAATCGCATTGGCATTCATTGCCTCATTGGTGACGAAAACTCGGTTGAAACTTTTTAAATGCCACGTTAATTACCTAAGTTTTTAATTCGAAAAAGATATTCAAATATTTTTGCGCAGTTGCAATTTGCAATGCCGTCGATGACGTCAAACCTCTTACTTGTTTTAACGGCTGCGATTTACCACATTTTAACATATTCCTCCCAAGGGAATGTTACGTACCGTGAATGTAATCAAGAACGTCTGTTATCGCCTTTAATTAATCGTGCTCGCTTGTCGATTTGCTTCTTGAGCGAGGACACACGTCCCGGATTATGCGTCGTACTACTTTCGTTTCTCTCTCGTTTCCTCTTCTCTCTCTTTCCTCTCTATGTTTCCATCGTTCCCAGCACTCCAACAATTCTCCACGCATGGCTTGCCACGTTTTTCGTGCCGTTCATGCCTATTTTCCGGCGAGCGATTCGGTCGACGACGCGATTTTCCCGCACGCGGCATATTTCCCTCGCCGGATGTATCCACAGACAATGTATTGATTTACTTATGTATACCAATGTCAGTATTGATGTTGAACGCGAACGTGCATCTAAATCTTAAAGAAATGATAAATAAAGTCATCAAGAGAAATTTTAGAATAACTTACAGTAATATAATTTTAAAATAAATTCGCCAAATATATGAATTTTTATCATCAAAAATGCTGCAACAGTTATCTCGTTATTTAATCAATAAACATTTGCTAATTTCCAAGTTGTTATTTACGTAAAATAAAATAACTTATTTCATAATTAAAATTCAGATGCGAATTGAAAAGGAAAATTCGTTAATGGACAATTGGCTCTAAAAATATTCAAATCATAAATTGTTTAATAATTTTAAGAAAATATCAATTGTAGTTTATAAAAGCTCAATGAAATCTCAGAGAATAAGCTGATGAAACTTGTTTTTGACTTCATTCGAGGACATGACTCTCTCCCTTTTCCCGTGTTTTCAACATGCATATGCATAATGTTGAACATGCATATCTTAGGGAGCGCGTTCGATACGCACGTCGCGTTTATGCGTACACGCACGACGATTTCGCGTACTATCCTCGAATGCATAGAGCCGTCTCGGCAGGTTGGTTCTCTTCTCTCGAATATCTGCACGCGTACACGTGGACTTGGCGCTGTGTGCAGCACACGCGCACACCCGGCCACTCGCTAGTCGTACGTACACACGGCAGATGCAAGTAGACGGTGGCGGCCGGGTATCTATCGGGTCTTCTATTGCAACAGATGCCTGTTGCTACGCGGCCCGGGCGACGCTGTCACGTTTTCGGCTTCTCCGCTCCTCGAACTTCTGCCTGCTGCCTTTGCTCGCGTCCGCGTCCCTCCCTCGCGCGCCGTCCTCCCGCCGTTACTCACCGAGAAGCGTTTTTCGCCCTTTTTGCCACGTGATCGGGCATTGACCCTATCCCCGACGCGGCTCGGGGGTGGAAAGCACGAGGCGCAGCAGCGACGACGAGGCGGCCGCTTCCTTCCCCTCTCATTTTTTCCTCCCTCACTCTATCTCTCTCTCTCTCTCTTTCTCTCTCTCTTTCTCTCTTCTTTTTTTCTCTACGGAAGACAATACTTTCGAACCAACGAAGCGATAACAATCGTGATCTCGGGATAAATGGTACTAATCGGTGATTAATTGATTGTGTAGTTTACGCTCGAACGGCCTTTACGGTTTTATGCCGGCGATTCGAGCGTCGTTAATTATGCGGAGTGGATCTTAGAGAGAACGAAGAAATAACGGTGAAAATATAGTTTCTTCTTTCACGATGAAACGATGTTTCCGTTCGGCAGGAGGGGAGGGAATCAAATTATGTCTATTACGCCATAAGATTTGCTAATCACCAAGTGTTAATTACGTTAGATAATAGTTAAGCTGCTGATGTATGTACGCGTAAGTGTAATCCTGTGGTACTTTATAATCACTTACTAGTTACCTTAATGTCGAGCGAGCCTGCAGAATTTTACCCATCGAAAATTACTTCTGAACAGTCGCGCGCGTTACGTTAATATATTTAGAATTTCCGGAAGGGGTGCTCCCCTTACGCAATACTGTGGAAATGGATCGGAAGTAAAACAGAACCCAATGTTCGATTGGAAGACACAACACACTTTTACACGCACAATAGTATTTCACTGTATTGTTATCAATTACGTGCAATGTTGAGAATGCACGGTTTACTATAGGTCACATTTTTCGAGAATCCCCTTTTGCAACGATAACATACATTTACGCGCAGAAATATTACACCCCAAATTATATGGATAATTAGGAGAATGCGTATTAATTTAATACAACTATAGAGAGGGAGTGTTGTAATAAAAAAATATTTTATCCTATGTCTAACAAAAGTATCAATTATAGCTATGACACATAGTGTATAACGGTAGAATACCGTCTGCTATTATTGTCTCTTTTGTGCAAATTCCACTATTATTATACTTGACACGATTATATTCCTTATGATGCGTTTTGTTACAAAATCATATGTTATCATGATTTTGTGATATGCAGTTGGTCCAACATTTCCGCATTTTCACATAATTAATTATACTTTGAATGTGATTCTTGACAGATAATTTTTCTTTGCTTAGAATCCGAATTTATTGTGATAAATTTAACAAAGATATATTTTTATTTGTTTACAAGAAAAATACTAAATAAAGAAATTTGAATTTATAAATCTTATCAAATATTCGTTGCATAGCTTTTTCTAATTTTTGTTTATGCCTAAACTATTAATTAAAAAATCTTTTTTTTTAACTTTGTAGGAACATAATTATTGAAGCAAGTCCTATTTTTTTAAAATTTTCGTAACGGAATCCAAGACAGATTAATGCGTAAGCATACTTGAACGTGAGATCAGAGAAAAAGATCGCCCGCATTAGATGAAATCGAACGTGTCGTTCAGCGGCGTCTTGGCGGAATACGGCCTGTGCCGAGGGATCAAGCCGGATCATCCTTAGCCGAGCGATGCAATCTAAGGAACGGGCTCGCGTTTCGAGATCGGGCGCGTCCGAGAGAGGGAAAGAGCTCCGCCGCCGCGCCGCACCGCGCCGTTCGGTTCCGCTGCTGAAGCCGGCGCGTCTCGCCGGGAG
>QKQZ01042233.1:0-10900 GCA_003595255.1 Solenopsis fugax
ATAAACGCAGATTATTATTGTAACCTTTTGGACCAGCTGGATGTAAAAATTCGTGAGAAAAAAACCTGGTTTACAGAAGAAAAAAATCATTTTTCATCAAGATAACGCACCTTCTCACACAACTCAAAAAACCATCACGAAAATCAGTGAATTAAAGTACGAATTGTTGCAACATCCACCCTATTCGCCAGCTTTAGCTCCCTCTGACTTCTGGCTGTTCTCACATCTCAAAAAATTCATGCGTGGAAAACGATTTTCATCGAACGAAGAGGTAATAGCAGCCGTGGAAGCGTATTTCGACAGTCTTCCGGATTCTCATTTCAGGGATGGAATCCATAAATTAGAAGATCACTGGAACAAGTGTATTGAAGTTCAAGGAGAATATATTGAATAATAAAATGTATTTCAAACCATAAAATCGTGTTTTTCTTATCGAACGACAAAACTTATTGAACAACCTGGTATATATATATGTATATATATATACACATTAAAAATAATTATAATTTACAAATTAGACGTTTGCTTTTTAATACTCTGTATACAAATATATTATATAGTTCAGTACAAAATTTATTTTTCTAATAGATATATAAACTTGCAAGGTAATTTATAGTGAGAGGATGTAAAATTCTTTGAAAGATTCTTAAGTTTAAACATTTACAGATTCACTCTCATTGGTCTCAGAATTAGTAAATTATCTCAGCCAGATCGCCAAAAATGTAATACTTTTGGGCCGGGAAAAATCACGCGATAAGGCGACACGTGTGTACCAATTATCTAAATGACTGCTGCCAATCGGAGAAACAGCTGAATCATCACATTGATCAACGATCACCAATGGAATGAAACGAAAAGGAAAATGACCAGGGCCAGGAGAACGTTGTTATTTTTGGATCGCGTCAGCGGCGTTACAAGAGAGATAAAATTTTATCACGCTTCCTCCGTTAGACGGAGGGGAAAGCCGTGCGCGAGATACGCAAGACGAAGCGGAACCATGGTGGAAATCGTGCAATCTCAGCGTTGTGATAACCGTAAGGAGAATCCTATTCTATGTCGAGAGAAACCCGTCCGGGTGAAATCCAAAGAAGTTGGACTCGATAGATTTTCACGGGCTCAAATTTAATGAAGCTGTAGTTAACGTTTTCTTAGTGAAAAATTAATATATGATTATAAAGTCTTCACAAACTTGTTTTTCAATATATTGACTCCATCATAAAACAAACATAAATGCATTATTTTCTATATTATTCTACTGTCTCATAGACGTAAGCTCTATAAAGAATCAATATAAAACTTTTTATAATAAATGCATACATGTGCAATTGATAAAAGAATATTCGTTATTGTAAGAAAACTATACATTTCATATAATTTCTTAGTGATATGTTTTTAAATATAGAGAGCTCTATGAAAATAGACTATATTATCAAAACATAAATAATCATTTCAAATCTATGATTTAACATGAATTAATTTAAAATTGATATAAAAGTTAATAACTCGCCATTGGTACTATCATGTAAATGCCGAGTTCTTCTTGAAAGTAAACCAGAGTATATATAAATATATTGTAATTATAACGCAAAAATTACCACTGTTTTTCGTGCAATATGCACACATAATAAATAAAATTATTACGCGAACTTCTGGCTCTCTTGACTGAACACGTAAACATATGGACATGATGAGAATATAAAGAGCAAAGTTATAAGAGCACATGAGATATTGCTAGTGTCGAGTTTTAACATTATTAAATAAAGCTCTTATTTCAATTTAATGTAAAAAATAAAATTTTTATACACATCTAAATAAATTGAAAATGTAATATTTTGACAAAAATTTCATTGCGCGCGTTCTCACCCCATAAAAAAATCTTTATTTAAAAAATACAATTAAATTTTCGTTTATGTGATATTTTTTATATATAAACATATGTGTATATTTTGAAAAAATTGTAAATTAAATAAGAATTTCGTAATAATATCCATTCTAAAATGATTAATTAAATTTCACATTAGAAACGTAATCATTACACAAACATTAATACATATAACTGCTGAGACATTTATTTCTGGAAAAATTTCAGAACCAGTGGAGAACTTTTAATCAAACTTTTACTAAGAAAACATTTCCGCATTAGTCAAAGAATACCTTTCGACAACCGATTCCTTACTTTTATTTTTGCACTCATTATTTGACTGAAGATCAGCTAATTGAAATGGTAGCACTATACAAATGATGCAATCGGTCGATCAATCTAATTGTACCTTGTCTCATCGATATTCGCGTACGCTAGTTCAAAAAACTTTGAAACAACTTTTTTCGCTCTAATTGGCTGATAATAACTGCAAAGAAGATCATTGTAACTTTGTGATTGTAAAGTCGATTTGCAACTTTATTAAGAATTCAGATAGATTAATGACTCTGTTTTTCTCATTTGCACTGAACTTTTGAAACCAGATTCATCAAAGGCGGCAAAATAGATATTTTAGGTGATATTAGTAATTTGTAATTTGAAAGTGACACAATTATATGAATAACAAGTAATATCTGATAACACTGTTCCAAATTATTCTGTTGATATCTGTCGAGATTTTTGACAAAGCAGACAATTTACAATTATCCTATGATCCCCCTTTTTTCAATAATAATAATCGTGATAATTTTATTACTTCCAATGTTATCTAATAACCGAATTATCTAATTAGAATGAAAATAACGAAAAGTACTTTCGATGTAAAATCTCTAGAAGAGCGAGTAAAAATCAAACTGTAGGCAACGGTATACGAATCCAATATGATTGGCTTCCTCGACGCTTCCCAAATCTATCGATCCGCTGCGAATCCACCTTGGCGGTGAACTAAATTAAAAAAGACCATTAGAGAAATATCCACATTTCAATGACAACATCCATTATAATTTTAATTCAAAAAGAAGCAGTCATTTACACGTTAACACATTTACACCCACATCTGCGGTTTGTCTTTTACTGGCTCTTCTTCCATTGTGGAGCAAATTTGATAATTGCGTTTAATACAACCGACGAAACCACTCTCGTACACAAATGTAATCAACATTAAAAATGTTTGGGATTAATGTTCACTTAATAACCGGCATTTTTACATAAATTTGATTATTTAATATTAATTTTTAATTTTTTTATATCTAACTTTTTGATTAAAACACGCGACTATGGATGAATCAATGTTGTTCCATCATTTCAAATTACGTCATTTTCCTATTTGCGATTATTGTACAAAGATATGGAAAAGTAAAAGAGGAAATAAAATCCGACGAGTGCGTTCACCCGGCATATTTCTAACGTTAGTTAAACGGGTATTATCTATTGCGTAAACTATGTCAGAACGTTCTTAGGGAGCGACAAAATGAGGGAAACTTGAAATCTACTACGCTTAGAGAATAATTTAAAGTTTAACTAGAACTTCTCGTCATGGCACATCGAATCTTAGGTGTGAGATATATATATATAAAGAGAGAGTGAGAGAAAGAATCTTTTCTCTGTTCCTTTCGTATGTCGCGAATGCTCGTACTTATGCTTCCAGCATGTATATTTTTTATACAACGTCATTTTTAAACCGCGCAGCCTTAATAGAGGGTAACGCACGTGCAGCGCATATAAATTAAAATTGATGATGCAAAAAGACGCTATCGATGATGCGGACACTGATTGAGGCATGTAAAAATCGAAGTAATTGGATCGAAGTAATCGCGCGTAGTTGCTTTCCGGAAATGACTTTTCGCATTTCAGTATATTATATCGACAGTAGCATAATTATTATTAAATGCGAGCAAGCGATGCTTAACGAATCGGCAGAAAGAATTAAGAGAGTACGATATTCTATTCTATTCTATATAAAACTTTTCATCGGACAAATGTTTTATCGATTAAATATTTCCATATAAAATGCGAAAATTTTCGCATTATTAATTTTACAAATAAAATAGAAAAAGAGAAAGCTTTATTGCCATGGTCTTCCTAAGGACCAAAAATGTGTTGGTGCAGTGAACATTAATTATGCCGCTGTGTGTAAATCGAATATTTTATTGAAGATAAAATTAGAAAAAATATATATAAAGATAGTAAAATTAACTCCATCTTTCAACTCCGCGAACAGCATTCTCTCTCATACAGGAGTTAAATATCATAAAAAATAATTTTATAGCGAAAATTATATATTGTAGTATCATATAGGAACGAGTTTCTCTTTAGTGACGTGAGGACTTTTATGTTCTTAATATGCAAAAGATGTTCCGAGTCTCAGCTTGTTTAAAACATCCCATGTAACTTCGATAATTTATCTAACTTTTAATGAGTCTTTTAAGCGCTGTGATTTGTAAACTTTCGAAAGATATATATCGCTATGTAAATTATCAATGTAGGATGGAGTTTGCAATAATATTATCGTACATTTATTGGATGTACAACAATAAATTGCACAAGTCGCGTACGACAGAAAAATATGTCCGGAGCGACTATGAAAGTAATGATCACTCCGTATATAATTATACTCATTTATATAAATTTTAATTATCTCCAAAAATATTGAAAATAAATAATGTATAATCAAAGTTATAATGAGAGTGTTCCACGAAGTGATGTTTGCCAGTCACTTAAATTTGTTATAAAAATATCGATGTTATCGGATTATATATTCGTATCACAATAATATATTGTATCACAAGTAGCTGCTTGTGTTACAATTCAATATTTGGAAACCGGGTACCAAAGAAGGAAAGTCTGAACGCGCAAACTCTTTTTTACGCTGAAGCGCTGTTTTCATATTATCGGAGGCTGTCATTGATTATGACGATCGTTAAAAAGACCAAGCGATTCTTACGGTTATCTCCCCAGGAATACCGTTCGAAATATCTTACATATAACTCTTGCCGAGGGGTCTAAAATCTTTTAAAATTTAATGCCTAAATGTATTTTGTCGAGCTTCCCATCAGCAGTTTCCTATTTTTTATTTCGAGATACTGAAGTATTAAGAGATAATGGATGTATTTAAAAAAAACTATCGACAAATAATTGTGATGGCATAAACTGTCGTTCTCTTGTGTCGTAAACTTGCGAGTTGTAGAACAAGGAGAAAAGCACGAAACCGATCTGTATTTGCTATTCGGACATTATTCACGTTGGAAAATTAGGAGAAATACCCCCATGATTAAATTACTTTAATGTTAAACCGAGCGATGTAAAAGACCTAAAGTCATTTGTAACAAAGTGACTTGTTCGCCTCTGCGAAAATAATCCCGAGTTATTTCCTTCGACCGAGATGACGTCGGCAAATCTGCTCAACTACTCTAATTCTCAAAGTTAATAAATCTCATTGTTTATTGCAGTATTCTCTTTAATTTCCTTTAACAACCCTCTTTCGCACACAACTTGGCACGTAATGATTTATCAAGATTTAATATATTATATTTAAAAATATACCGAAACCAACATAATTAATTATAATAAAATATAATTATAATATAATAAAGCATAAAATCATAATAAAGAATTATACATACATATCCATAAATATGTATATATATAACATGTATATGCGTATATTAATTAATCCGTTTAATATACACACATATATATATATATATATATATTTCAAACGTCGATTAATTAATTTATTTTATATTATTGAACACTATTTTTATAAATGGTAGCTAAATATACGATTGCATTCAGATTTTTATTGTTTAATTAATAAACGCTATTTTTATTATAATACATTGTATTCGCCATCGGCAAAAATCTTTCGTGCCTAATTTTATAGAAAAAAAAGAAAAGAAATATTAGTACATACCTTCTCCTGCGTTCGATTCCACACGATCACACTATGACCACTGTTGATCAAATTTTTCACGATACCGCTGCCCATGATGCCGAGCCCGAGAAAACCAAATTTCAAATTTGATGGAAGAATATTCTTCTCCTTGAGAGTTTGTGACATCGTTTCGACGTCTAAAGGTAGAGTAACCTACGAAACACGGTAAAGAAATATTATAGGAAAGGAATAATACATACATATATAGTTAATTCTAATATTTTTCTATTAAAAGAAATTTTTACGAAATCTATCGTTCTATCATTCCTGAAACGTATTTTTTTCCGATAACAAATAGTCCTTCTATAACGATTTATGTAGTTAAAATCTTCAAATTCTCGATAAATAATTATAAATAATTTCAACTGTTGTAGATAAGAAAATTATAATTTAGTTATTAATAATAAAAATATTTTTATAAGAATTATTTTTCTAAATTTTTATTAGTAATAAAAAATTAGATTTAATTCTATGACTTTATAACAAACTAATTTCCAATGAAAAGAAATTAGAAAAATTTTACTTGCAATTAATTGTACTTACAATCCATTTTAATAGAATTTTTATTGCAATAAAAATTAAAAAATTTGAGAAAACATTTCTAAAAAAAAAATCCATTTCTAAAGGGCCTGTAATTTGAGAAAGATGCATATCCTTCTGGAATATCTTATCTAGAGAATGTACTAAAAATGATTTTAGAGTATTAATAATTATTAAGATGTGCACTGAGAAAAATATTCGATCGGATTATCCGATCAAAAAGTAACAAACGGATATTCCGATTAATTAGATCGGAATATCCGGAAATAAACGGATAATCCGTTCAAAAAGTGACGGTTTGAACGGCTAATCCGTTCAAAAGTGACGGTTTGAACGGATAATCCGTTCATTTCCGGATATTCCGATCTAAATGATCGTAAATATCCGTTTGTTAATTTTTAATCGGATAATCCGATCGTTATTCTCCGGACATTTTTCTCAGTGTGAGCATGTAAAAAAAATCTGTTTTTAAATAAGTTTGGAATGTACACATTTACTTCACTTTTATTTTACAAATATATTTAGATAGCAAAGGCATGTTATATATAATATTTAATAACTATTTAATAACTACATAATAAAGAATATTAATTATAAATTATATAAATATATTATAAATAATATAAACAATAGCTTAATATGACCCAAAAGTGTATCAACACATTTAAATAGGAACGGCTATATCGGTCGAAAACAGATCTTAATACTCAATAATTTTCCAATTAAATCTGTAAACATTTATCAGATTCCCCAAACTGCACGCTGCATACTTGCCGATTTTAAAACACAGCTTTTAAGAAGAACCCAGAATTATTAATATCACGAAAATTAAATTGCTTATCAATTTAATAATTTTGATGCTTACAAGCATCTCTACTATCCTCCCATTATTCCGAAAACTAATGAAATTTATTGCGAAAGTATGTGGCAAGTATGCGGCGCGCAGTTTGGAGAATCTGATAAATGTTTGTAAATTCACCTAGAAAATTATTGATCACTAAGATCTGTTTTCGACCGGTATAGGCGTTCTCGATCTTATAAATAATATAGTAAAATATTATAGAGAAATTTTTCAAATTATAAATATCTTACAAAAATATCAAAAAGCATTTTAAAAAATTAGGTAAGTATATTCTTTGAATATTTGGGGTTGCATGTCTATAGATAATGCCTACAGATAAATCCTATTCTGAGGATACAATAATTAAATATAATTCTGATATTGTTTATTTAAATGTAAAAATAAATCTTAATTTTTCAGATTTTATAATTATAATTTTTTAAACATTTTAATGTTAAAGTTATATATGGAACCAACAGGTGGTAACAAAATCCTAACTACGGTACTGAGATGCAGGCGTCCTCGTGTGCGTATCATGTGCGTATATGTGCGGGTGTGTAGAACATTTCGCGCGCCGTACGCCACCAGATTCTTAATCTTATGGTAACATAATGTTTACGAATATTAAATAAATAAAATTTAAATTCAAAGAACTACACTTTAGCATTGAATGCGCAATATATATATAAATACAACTCAAAATGTTCAAAAATAAATTTATATTTCGAAATATTGTACACATAATATTAAAATCAGATAGGGTGTCTCTCACGCGGCTTTATGTGAGAACGGTCGATTCGTAATTGGAAATCCCGATTTAATTCCTGATTTTCATGTACGTCATCAGTTTCATAAAGGGAAAGTTAAAGGTGAGTGAAGGAGGTGACAATAATATGAGATAGTAACCGGCTTAGAGAACTCATATTTCAATTTCAATTGAGTTCTGATTTATGTCATTTAATATTAACATTATTAAATCCTACTTATTGTCTACCGGCTGGACTTTAATTATATTAATAATGACCAATTATATTATTAATGGCCATTAATAATGACGAAATAAATAAATCTTTTAGGCCAACAATGAAAAAGGTATATCGCAATATTGATTACTTACAGGTCTGGCGATATTTGCCGGTCTGTTTAGAAGCGAGCCCGTTTTTCTAGCCGGGGTAGAATGGTTCATGGTAGGACTGACACTGCCGACTCTGTTGCTACCGCTTGATTCCCTTCGCTGTTTTTTACCCGGTCGACGATCACCCGTACCGCTGTCGCTTAGACGCTTAGTAGGTTTCGTAGGAGCCTCCTGTAGCAGTAGTTTCTCAGTTTGCATATACAATATAAAACGAAGTTAAAAAATATTTTTAACAGTCGTAGCTGAGAAATCGAAGATCGCTGCTAACCTTGCGCGGCTTCGGTGTTTTGACAACGGGTTTCTTCTCAGTTACAGTCTCTTCTTTGAGCCTGTCAAATAAGGAATCCGGATCCAGACCATCCTCGAATACCTAGTACATCAATACGGAAGATTTAATTATCTTCAATATAATCAATTCTTATATTTCGAAATTTCAATAACAACTTTCAATATGGACTTTATTTTTTTATTTCATATTTAGTACTATCATCACTAATACAATATTGAACTGTCAACAATATAATTGTTATTACCTTAATAATTTAAGAAAGTTAATGTGTGTAAATAATTAAAGACATTTACGAATAATTTGCTCATTATTTACTGCAATGATTTCCATTATTAAACTCAATACTGCTTTATCATATTTTAATTATCAGAAATCCTATTATAATTTTTTTAATAATTTAATTACATTGCATTACATTGAATTATAATGTACAGATAATTATCAAGGATACGGAAATTCTGCTCACCTCTCCTTTAGCGATGAATTCTTCTATAGCTTCCACTGCATCCTTGAATGCACCAGATTTGCTAGATTTCACTAAGGTATCTTTATACTCCTGGTAGGGCTTAATGTGGGATTCTTCTATCCATGCGCTACAAAAAAAAGACATCGTTGAGAATTATAAATCATAGCAACGTTCCATGAGTAAGATTAATGCAAATTAGACTTACTAATTGTTTGTCCCGAAAAAGAAGATACACTGGACTGGTCCCTTTTTAGTATTCGCGGGCTTCTTCAAATCCTTCGAAGGAACTGACACCTTTGCATGTCATTACAAAATTAATATACATATGTATATACATACAACTTATACAATATTAATAAAAATAATCATAGCATTTATTTCTTCATATACATCTTAAATTTAATTTCAATTTACAATGCATTTTTTGAAAAATAATATTATCGACAATAATATCAAACTTCTACAGAATTAAAAAATTAATATGTTTAGAAAATTAACAGAGCATTCTATATTCAATACATTTATCTCGTAAGTCAATAATTGTAAACTTTTAATATTTTTCAATATATTTTTAAGATTTACTACTAGTTATTCCACTTTCGGATAAACTATTGGTAAATATATAATGGGTGTGTAGACAGATTTATCCATTAGATAATTTATCACATTATCAGATGTATGGGACAATCGGCCCATAAAAAGTAAAAAAGGTATAATACGTGTTAAAAATGAGTTTCCATCCAGCAACACTTCTGTCCAATAATTCTGTCTACAAATCCATTATGTGTAAGTTTTACAATTGCACGTTACTTTCTCTCTATACCAAGAACATTTCGCTAGAGTCGTATCTGGAGGATCGCGCGTCCAGCCCGACCTTCGTACGGTCCTGCCGTACGCACCGGCGTTTGCCGCGTAAATGCACTCGGAAAAGCTGCGAGCTAACTCCGGGCATTTTCTAGCAAGCGACACAGTTGACACAGTGTAACACAGTGAACCGTTTTATCCTTATTGTTCCTCAATATTAAATAAAGATGAAATAATTCGATGTTGCATTGTGTCCTTCTATGTCCCTTGATGAAAAACGCACCCGTAATACTATCTCCATTCTCTTCCTTCTCTTCTCTCGCGAACGTGAATATGGGTCTCTGGAGCTCGTATTCATAATCCGATCAATCTTGTACACATATTCAAGATCATTCGGGAACTCTATTCTTAAACAACGTTACATATATAAATAATATATATATACGATATTTTCATACAATATCGTGTTCATCAATGAGCTAAAGAATTTTATCGTACGCGTTGAAGAATGGAGTCGCAATCTTACCGGAAACAGTCTTAAAACTCCATTACCGACTAAATTGATTATACAGAATCTCGAGCCTCGACTTGCACAAGATTATGGATACTATGGCTTATCTAATTTTAAAACGTATGCATCTGTATGACAACCTCCGGGATCAGGCCGTAATCGCTCACCCGGCATGCCGTCGACGTCACGCGCATTTCCGCCAATCGGAAAAGGGGAGACAGAATACGCGGGACAAATTCTAAAGTCTGGTCGACAACGGCAATCGCGGGCACCCGGTACTCGATTCCCCGCGAGGAATTTCGAAACCATGACACGACAGGTGGGGAGGGAGTTTGATCCTGCAGAGGAGCTCGCCGTGCGAGAGAGAGAGAGAGAGAAAGGAGGGAGAAAGGAGGACCCGCGGTCGCGCGGCGCACGAAGATTTAGGTTATAAGCTCCGCGTCTTGCGCGCCAATTTGAATT
>QKQZ01042250.1:0-15066 GCA_003595255.1 Solenopsis fugax
AAAATCACTATAAATTATAGTTAAATTATGGTAATTGCAACCATTCTCTTCTCTCAGTGTATTCATAGTAAATCATTTTCAATCATTAATTGAAAACGTACAGATTAATTTTTTTCTTTTAAAAATTGAAAATTATTTACGACTGTGAACATCAGCCTAAATGTATTTTACAAAAAAAGCTTTTATTTAATTTTTGCGAAGGAAAAATACAACGTAAAAGACAGGTCACAGTATAATAATATTTTACGCGATACGTGCGTTCGATCGCTTCAAAGATTCGCTAGATAACGATTTCATAAGTCTCTCAAAATCGATCTGGCGCGACACGACGATCAAATCGTCATCGCCAACGATTTTTTCGTCTCGGACGAGCGGAGTCCTACGATTTGCTCGGTTATTAGAGGGACCACGCCCCGTCCCTGAATTCCAACATGATGGGCAGTTCTCGGTTTGATCGAAGTCAAATATCGGGGCGGCCGTTGGTGGCTCCTTTCGGCTTGACTCTCGACGCGGTGAGATCATCGAATTCGCCTGACAACGCGTTTCGAATTGGGTTGTTCGGGTCTGCATCTCGTGTCGTTTTTAACGTTAGCATGTCTAGTAATCTTCGGTTTAATATTGCTTTAATTTTTGTTAATGGCTGTTACAGTTTCTAAGACATGTTTTTGGTTTAAATAAATGTAATAACAAATGTATACTTAATTCTACGTTGTTGCAAGCAATCTAGTTTTCACGTCTCGCACATTTTTATTATATAAGCAAGTATTTATATATATGATTCATGTTAATTTATTGCGTTACATTATTCATGCGTTGTACGTCCCTTCTCTTCAATGAAATTTTTCAATGAGCAACAGGGTCCATGGTACACTCTGTTTTATCGTCGCTTCCGCAGTTCCTCGAAGTTGATTATATCAGAGCATCGGTCTTAAAGACGCGTTTAAGATGGGTTACGCGGGTCAGACGAGTCTCGTTTACACGCTTATTCGAGAGTCGCACTTGCAGACAGAAATGACAAATGATACAATCGTTATAGCGCGTTTATTTCATCGTGTACGTATCGTTAGTAAAACGTCATTTTACGTCGCGCGTATAGAAGCCTTCTGCCAGTTACACGTGAGAAAGTGCTTCTGAAGAGTAAAAACTGAAGAGTCAATGAAGCTCGTATAAATTTTCAGGGATTATTTTGCCTTATAAGCGTGCAGTCACGAAGGATATAATGAAGATTGCTATATCAGAGATGTAAGAAAATCTCTATAGTCGGCCGCTTAATGCATATTTGTTGCACGATCTGCATAAATACAGCCAGCGGGATGAAATCTAAAGTTTGTTGAGTCTGGTATAACGGCTCGGTCAGGGATTTAATAACCTCGCTAAAATTACACGTGGACGTGCTGATTTATGTAAACAGGGACGCGCGAGCCTCAGTCAAAACTTCAGGGTGAGGTAACTCGCTGTGATTTAGAGATAATATCTAGTCGCACTCTCGTTGTAAAGTAGCATACAAGGTGCATATACCGTTGCATGCGCGTTGGTGCTGACGGGCTCGTGTTGCAGATAAACGACAGGCGTTGTATGAAGATAAACGACACTCGCTAGAAGAAGATATTTCACGACGTCTGCATGCACGCGCCGAGTAACACACCGTGTCTCAGGATGGTTAGAAGTGTTACGACTTCATTCCGCATGAGATGCATTTCTTATGGCGGCCGGCCCCCTCTTGTAAAAGTCATTTACGCACAAAAGCGCTCAATTAATTCTCAGAAACAAAAGCGCCAATCATTCCGAACGAAATTCATGCGTAAAAGGGGGGCCTTTGTGCGCCAATTTCACAATTAAATTACGCATGTATCAAGCTTCATATCGTTACATTTGTTTTTATCTCTTGTGTCATGCACGCAAAATGGTTATTAATTAAAATGTTTCAACAATTTGGTACGTAAAGGTAATAATAATGTCCCATTATATCACGTAATGTTAATTTCTAGATGGTACGTACAATATTGTCTCTCTCTCTCTCTCTCAGTGAAATAAATTTCAATATAATTCATGTGTTTAATTTTTTCATTTTTATAACATTTTTTATTAATGACAAATATTATTTGTGTTAAAATTATTTTTTATTAATTTTCATTCGTTATTAGTGCATCTTTTTTGCGTGATTTTAATGTCGTCTTATTTAAACGATCCTGGTTTGGATTAGTGTCCCTAAAATAGAGAGTTTGAACCAAAGCCGTAGGTTTACGTTCTTATGTCTTTCAAAATGGCGTATAAATATATATGAGGAAATGCATATGTATGAGTGTATCAATCTTTGAATGTATATCCGTTCTCCCCTATACTTTGATTGGTACCGCCATTTCGAAGGGCTTAAGAACGTCAACCAATGAAAAGTTGTGTACGAATTGTTCAGACACTGTATTCTAAGGACACTAGCTTGTATGGGTGACCGCTCATACCTATAGATACGAGAATAGTTTGGGAAGGATGACTTGAGAACGCTATAAAACCTTTTCTCTGAATACTTTTTTCTGAATAATTTTGTCGAATAAATCTGAAATGTGATGCTAATGAATAAAATTTATTTTACTTGTATATATTTAATCGAAAATAATGTCTTTCAGATAAATTTAAATTAAACGATGCCATCGATATGTGATATTTCGACGTTATTTTTCATTGACGTTACGTTTTGATTATTAATGATGTAATTAATGACAAGAAACTCACGACAAATCGACGTTATCATTTTCACTGGGATGTTAGTAACTGTTCAGAATAAGTCTTACATTCATTTTCACCAATGTAAATTAACTTTGATCTAGTTTTAATTACTCTTTATCTTTTTCTAGTTCTAAAAATTAGAAAAAGATAAAAAGTAAGATAACCTGAGATCAAAGCTAATCTATATTGGTGGAACATTATAGTCAACTATAATTCTTATGAGCTCGATATATAAGTATGTCTTGGTATAAGATTAAAAAAGGACCTCCCGCAACATCAGCAAAATGTATTAGACGCGATGCATACTCATTCTCGAATGCGCTCGAGCTAAGCCGGCGGGACTCCCGGTTCTTTGCTTTGTTCATCGTCAAGGTCTAGATCAGGCGCTATGCCGCGCATCGCGCCGGCGAGTGGAAGCGCGCTTCCGAGCCTTTTCCTTCGACCGTGCCACGAATAAGCGATCGCGCGCGACTTGCGCCAAGAAACCGACGGCGATCTCAATGACGAAATCGAGAACGCGATGGCGAGAAGATTTCCTCAAGGTCTGGTCGCAGCTCCGAAGGAAAAACGAAAGGCAGGAGCGGAATCCACGTTCCGCAGCTTCCCTCCGCACGCATGCATTTTTCTCGCGAGCGCGCACGCGCAACGTACACCGCGACGAATATCTCAGTTTTTCGCCGCAGGACTGGTTCCTCGAGATGACGTCCTTGGAGGACGATACTCCCGAGAAAGTGCAAAAATGTATTGTGCGTCGCTTCGGTCACTTTTCAAACGGAATGAGAAAATCCTCGGGATGGTAAACTGAAGCTTAATTTTACAATTTTATTTCATATCCGTGGCGAAAAATTAACAAATAAAAGTAAGATGAGAAAAAAATGAAAACAAAAAGACTTAGTATTTGTAAACTTTAAGAAAAAAATTTCAAACTAAACAGGGAAAAAACGGTAGGAGGGGAAGTCCAGGTTTACTAGACTTCCCCTTTTTATAAAAGTTTATAAAAATAAATATAAAAATTAATCAGTAATAGATAATAGAAACGCTCGTATTGATGTTAAAAACATAAATTTAAAGCCGATTTATTTGCGTTTTTTGCGTCTATGATTGTGATCGGAATAAAAGTTTATTCGACATCCAGAACTGTTTAGCTCGTAATCTCGACCAGTCTTTTAAATTTATGTTTATAAAAATTAATATCACAAGAACATCAAGGAAATTACAAGATATTTCTGAAAATTTTTCCAATGACACATATAATAAAAAATTATTTAATTGACAATATTTATTGACATTTTTAAATATTGACAGATTTTATCAATTGGAAAAATCAGAAAAATTTATAAATTTCCTCTAATTACGTAAAGAAACCATGGAGGTGTGTGTAATGGCGCACGTTGCTATATGGGATGTGGCGCGATGAGAGATAGAGCTGCGATTATCTTATGTAATTTAACTAGAACTGTTTGCGTCAATGCGCGACGCACCTTGGCGCGAAGTCTGGAATAAACCATCACGCAAGCTATTCAAATAGATCAAGCATTAAAGTGCCGACTACGATAAATGAATGTACAATATTTACACAAACATTTTTATTCAGTAATTGTAAATTTGCAGAGATAACTATTCTCTCATTCTCTTATTGCCTGGAAGAGAATGCAAGTCCGTAACAAATGTTGTTACTTGGGAGAGAAAGTCTCCCAGAGCCCCCAGAGGGAGTAACTTCGTTGAGGGAGATATCCAGCCTAGAGAATTCGTTGTCCTTATCGTTTCTTATCGAATGACGACCACGGCGACGATGAGGATGACGATGACAGTCGCAACGTATCAAGCATGTGCGTTTATCTCCCGGCTGGCGCCTTTCGCTTTATTACAGCGCAATGCGCATCGCGGACGGTTCAACGACCCGATTTCTGTGTGTGATCTTGCGTGGCCTTGGAAGACAGGCCGGATGTTGCGAGACTGACAAAGAGGTTTGGCACTGCAGCGAAAGAGAGGAAAAGAGAGAGAGAGAGAGAGAGAGAGAGAGAGAGAGATATGAGGAGAGGGAAAGAGAGAAGGATAGGGAGCAAGGGACAAGTCACGAGCAACCTATGAAAAGTTCGAGGCCGCCATCGGCTTCGTGGAATACTCAAACGGGCCAATTATATCGTCTCATATCGAGCCAAAAATTTCGAACGTTATTAATTTGATACGAGCGTCATAATTCTTCCTATATGATCAGGAGTAAAATAATTCTGAATACTGGAAATAATATTTCGACTACACGATAAGAAATTTATATATAAGAAGTAAAAAGCAATTTCAGCAAACAATTAAAATTTCAGAAATATTTTTATCATATGACTTTTAAGAATGATCAAGTATATAATAATACAGACGCATAATCGATTAATATGAAAGGAATCTAATTGTTATAAAATATTATGTGACGTTCGTTCATGTACTTGTCATTTTCTTCTCATTATATATGATTAACTCTTGTTGCCAAGTCAAAATCCAAAAATAAATCAGCTGTAAAAATGCTTACACGATGCTGCTATTTAATTAGGATAATAATGAGTTTAATAATAAAGATGGAACGATATTATAATATATTAAAAATATAGTTAAAAATTAAGTATTACTTTCACAAGAAAGAAAACCACTTGGAAAACTGGAAGGAGAAATTGCGATTGCCGTCTATATAAATTATACATTATCTGTACGTAGATAGTTAGAAAATAATTTATTATTAATTTATAGCCTTCGCATTGGTTGTCGCGAACGCCATATAATTTATCTTTTAACTACATAGGTAATGCCGCCTACAGCAGATAAATACCTGCTGATTAGAAGAAAGTTCCTTGGCATAACTCAAATTTAACTTGTAATTTGCATGTGCTCTCAAAGGAGCCGAATCGTCGTCGTTGACAGGACGGCGATAGGATAGGCGAAAGACGCTCCCCGTCAAATATTTACGGTCCTCGGCAGCCTAATTTCTTACGTTGAAGGGCGAAGGGTCTTACGTGCACAGGGTTACGAACCTGCGTGTGTTCGAACGCGAAGAAAAGCGGTGAGGCACGGGCAGACAATGAACAATCGTACATTGTTACGAGTTATAGCATTGTTACTCCACCGAGCTCGGGTCCCGTGTTCACATAATTAGGCTGTAAACGTTTCGAGACAATCACCATTGTTTTCCGTCTCTGCCCTCCCGGATTAAGGTTCCCTGTTGTCCTTTGCTAGTAAAACGAGCACTTTAGGATACTTCGAAAAAGGAGCAAATCGGGACGTACAAAAAATTCTGATGAAGACTATACTAAATTGTTTCTCATTTTCAACTGTCTCGTACTACTCTGACAGTTGATTGAATATGAATCATGGCTCTCATCGACTTATTCGTGATTTTTCCTTTTTGTACTTCATTAATTAAAAGTTAGTTAAAATTATAAAAATATCAAATAAATAAAAATATTATTTCTATGTAATATTATATAGAAAATATATAAAACAATTGTAAAATAATTGTTTAAAACAGGTCACTATATTATTTAAATTTTCGTCGGATTATTTTGTCTACCACACTACACATACTGTCGTGCAATAGTTTTGGATGTTGTACCCTGAATTAACGCACGCCTTGGTTGCTAAGGCGAATGATATGTTGGATGATAGAAGAAGATCGAGATAATCTGAGACTGGTAACCGAGAAGGGTTCGTACTTCAAGATAGCCGATAACAAGTGATAGGACAAAAGATCTGCTATTTCCAAGACTTCTTGTCTCGGGGGATTTTACTCTTCTTCCAGATGAAAGTTTTTCCCCTTTAAAATATTGTTTTGTCGCAAAGCAATTTTAGCACAATTTTTCGTAACATTGATAGTTGACACAAAAATAATAAATATAATATCTTACGCATCACTTTGGACTCTTGGATTTATCTTGGATTTATTGTTAGTATCTTATGATGATCTTGGATATCTTGGATAGAATACATTCTCGAAAAAAATAATTCTAAGGTATTTCATGTAACTTAAAAAAATTCTTTAAAATTTATACTATTACTTATACTGGCTAAGAAACCTATACGTAGGGAGCGTAGGGAGATCCAGGTTGAAACCCTGGCAGAGGTAATATTCTGAGTGTTAGCATCAAGATTATTAAATTGATTAGCAATTTAATTTCGTGATATTACTTTTCTGATTCTACCTAAGAGTCTACGTTTCGAGCACAATTCGGGAAACTCGAAAAAGGTATATAAAATCACATAGGAAATTATTTGAGCTAAGATTTCCATTTTAATCAGCATTTCTTGATTTGAATGTATGATTATTATTTATATTATTTTTTGCACTATGTCATATTTTCTTCCAAATCAATTTAGAAGCAGCTAGCGTACATGCGCTTGGATTGAGACATTGCGAGATACGGCCGAACAGATAAGATGACAGAGAGGGGACGAGAGAAAATCGCGGAATGGAGAAACGGACGGAAGAGTGACTCCTCGTGCCGTTCGCAGTGGAAATCCTTCATTTCCTCGCGCAATGTGACGCGAAGCATCGATCCGAGACCATGTAGATTGCAAGACGGAGAACTGGGCGGGAGGCGGTGGAAGGTGAGAGGTAGCGGAGAAGATAATTTATTGTTATTCTGGATGGTGCGTTCGATGACGCTACACATTCTCCAAGATGGCTGCCACGTTGGGAAGAGGAAAGAGAAAGAGAGAGAGAGAGAGAAAGAGGGAAGGAGTTTGAGGAGATGTGGAGGAAAGGAAAAAGAGAAAGATAGGATAGTTATAAAGGATGGGAAGAGATAAGCAGGAGGAGGAAGAGAGAAGGAATATAAACGGCGAAGAAGAACAGGGGGAAGAGAGAAAGAAAGAGAAACCAGCGGCTTGGTAGCCGTGACCTTGTCTGGTACCCGACCCCACCGTTGGTGCGCCTTGGCTTGCACACATATCCTTGGCACCCCACCATACGATATGAGGTGGGAGGATAGGAGGGAGATGGATAGAGCGAAAAGATGGGAAGAGAGAAAGAGAAAGGGAACGAAAGAAACTTGTGGGGCACATACAAGTGCAGAAGCGGCGGGCATATTCCGTCCACTCATTGTTACCTAATTTAATGAGCAAACCGCTGAGCACGTGTCGGTGAGTATCTCGAAGCTCGTTAGCACGTCCATCGGCGTGAAATCACGAGCGCGCTTGCCCGCTCGCGAGCAGAGCGGGCGGATATATTCGCGCCGGCGAGACCGAGAGGGAGTGGAGCGGATATTTTGAGAAATCCACGAGCCGAGACGGACAAGACGAAACTACGACGGAGTGTTCGCGCAAGATTACCCGCTGTTGCATCGCGCTCGCCAGGGACGTATAAAGGGACACGGAATTGTCTGACTCAGCTCTATCGCATGTTAATCGTGTACAACTGGATGTATTTTATGCTTAATTATTATTACATTGCAGCTACTCTACCTAGCAAATATGATGACATATTAACGATGTCAAAAGAACGTATTTTTATGTCCACTGACGTCAAGTGACCCCATGATGTGCGTGAATGTCATTTTCATTACGCTTCATTATTATGTCTCAAATATGTCATATGTAGTAACGTAATTTGCATAGCATGAATTATATCACTACGTAACTTGTTATATAAAATTATGTATAAAAGGTAAAGGATTGTAGCTATATTTTATTAATATCAAGCGATGCGGTAGCGTCGCGACGCCAAGTATATAAAAAAGTTCGAGTCAAAAAGTTTGGGTCAATATTTTGTGACTACGGCACTGGCATTGTCGAAGCGCTACCGCAGTAGCTTTATCTCGAGTTTTTGTTAGGAATTTTGAAAGACTATTTTCTTTTTTCAAGAAAGGTTTCTTCTAGGTATTTTTTTACATTTTTCTTTATTTTAGAAAAGATTTTTGTTAGGTAAAACACTTTTGTGTTCTATATGTCTAATGAAATACTTGACTAATTGTATGATGATCTAATCTTTGTTTTGGAATAGTTTAATATTTAAAAACATGTTTTTGTTTAGATTACTTTTATTTAATTCTTTATTTTAAAAAAAAGTTTTGTTAGGAATTTTGGAAGGCATATACAACACTTTTTTAAAAAAGGGTTTTTGTTAGGAATTTTGAAAGACATACGATATTTTCTTATATACTTCGCGTACATTTTTTTTTTTTTTTTTTTAAAGTATATTTAATGTTATATTTAAACGAGTAACAGGAAAATTTATGAAAAAAATTATTTTTATCCGTTTGATAACTCTATCGAATTGATCTATCACGGATGTATTCATTAACATCAAGTGTTGATGGATTATCATTAAGTGTCTGTGTACGATTGCAGAAGTCAACAACATTGATGACGGAACCTGGCTTAGATGAACGGTAGATATGAATATAGCCTTGGGAAAGATTATCGTTTGGGAATACCGTGAATTCTTTTTGCCGAGTACTTTTTTGTTCAACTTTGTCGTATTCTGTAATGTGATGCTAATCAATAAAATTTATTTTGTATATATTTAATTGAAAATAATAATGTTTTTTAGACGAATTTAAACGGCATCAATATGCGATATTTTGACATTATTCTTTTGATGTTATATTTTGGTTATTAATGACAAAAAATCATTCATGACAAAAAACAAATTGATGCCATTATGTTAGTTAAATACAAATATCAATTATCGTTTATTGAAGATTAAAATTTAAAATCTTATTTAAAAACCCGTTTTTTAAATAATGTATTTATATAAATGGAACATAAATTAATTAAAAAAATATTTTATAAATATTTTCTGTCATTCTTAATAAGAGGTGGTACTGAATCTAGTGCTACGATTCACATGACATAATGACTTGCGAATCATGATCAAAGACAGTCTGCCAATGTTACCATGACAAATTGATAGTCTAACGGCAATTGGAGTCAGTCGAGTCGGCAACTTGTTCGGGTTACTTCCGAAAGCAAAATCCTTTTTCTGAGACTGATTGCTCAGATTGATTATGCAATAAACAGTGTTAATTCTTGCAATAAACAATTTTAATTCTGCTTGATTAAGCACATCAAACTACTTCTTTATTATTCACGAGAAAAATGATGTTGCAATGGATCTCAACCTCGTGCCTGAATCTCGCTACTCATCGAGCAGGCACCTTGCCAATTCACCAACCGAGATTCCACAGAGGATGCCGCTGGAACATTTCAACTTCACAAAATAACATTGATGTGATCTTTGCCTGATGACTGCAACAGTCCTATTTATGAATTATTTATAAACTTTGTTTTTTTTTTACCGAAGATTTATTTTATTATGAAGTGCATGTAGTTTTCAATCGAAATTAGTATAACTTAAAGTAATTGAATTATAAACAATCGTCGCGTTTCAATATGGATGCACATTTATTTTTAAAATGTCAATGAGAGCGTTTGTAATTTCACGGTTTTTAAAATTTAATATAAAGCGAATAATTCTCTGGAGAAAAAGAGAAGATAAAAAAAATGACAATAAAGCGATGGCGATAGTTTCTCAGGCATCTTGCGCAAGAGATTACGCGTCACGTAATCGTTCAAACACACAGTACCGAGCGACGAATAAAGTCTCCTTGTGCGCGTGGTTAGTGTGACGAGAATTTCGATTTTAAGAAATCCTTGAGAGAGCGCGCGTTTCGCGAACACTTCACCTGAGAATCCTTTCCGTCACTGGACGACGAACAAAGAAGCTCTTTGTACGGCTGAACTGTCGGAGATTCCCCTCTCGGGGTCGCGCATTGCGCGAATTTCGAAATTGCGGGAGAAACGGCGATGATGCTCTCCTTCTCGAGCGCATCCTTTAATCGACTTTCGACGTTGCAACGCGCTGTGAGAACCCGTCGTGGCAACTTGCGAACTTTAAACGGCATCTTGTTCCGACGTCAGTTACAAAAACTCACCACGACTCTCCACGCGAAGCTTCAAATCGTACGGAAGTTTGAATTGCCCCGAGTTGCGGAATACCAGTAATATCGGGCAAAATGCGCTCGAGACTTTTTAATTGTACCAACTTCTGCGTTCAAATGTTCACAACACAGTTTTATGCTGAAAATAGTTGATACTTGCTTCATACATTTAGATGTAATCGTTGGATATGTCTAAGATTGCAGTACAATGTACAAGAAAAGTTTCGCAAGCACAAGTTAATATTTCTCTTTAACGCTAGCCACACTATGCACTTGTTAGCAAATTCTGGTTTAATGGAGAAACCTAAATTTAACACATTTGTTACGTTTTAAATCGCGCAGGGATGCACGTAGAATATGCTTTCGAGTCGCTGCGTTCAAGGAGCTTACGTAAATTCGCGTGTTATTTGAAAAGTGCGCGGGTTCATTTTCGCATCGACAATTAAACATTCGTCTGCGAGAATAATACGTATGGTGGAGGCGAATAACTTATCGAAGACGAAGAGGAGCTTCTTCCGGCGGATGCGCGGCAGAAACGTGTCGTCGACACATCCTGCCGGTGAGACAACAATAGTGGACACCCGCCTCTTCCTGGTTGCATGCGCCAATTACTCCGCGGTCGGAAGAAAGACGGAGAAACGGATTGCAGTGCACCGACATCTCAATCGGGAGATTCTGTGGAATTCCGCTGAGATATCCTCTCGAGATAAAGGTCAAGGACAGTTGCGAAAGAAAAATCTTCGGCTTCCTTTCAAAAGCGTGCAACCTCCTTGCAAACTAAACAAGGAATCCGTGTCTTTTTACGATTTTTTTCTCAGCCAAGAAAGATGCCGGGGTACGCGACGTGATCGACCTGATTTATGTCAAGCTTGTCCTTGATCGCGAATAGTCGCATAAAAATGAACTTTTAATATTCGAGCTGTCAAAAGGCGTCAAGGCTGTGATCAACGCGATCGATGACGTTTTGCAAAGTTCGTCGACCGATCGTCAAGAATACAATTGCGAGACGAAGGTAGGACGAAGGACTATCTCGGATCAAGCTCTCGTTCTTTCTCTCAGTCTCTCCCTCTGTCTTTTCTGGTCTGTCTTTCTCCCTGTATCTTTCTTGCTCGATCCGCACGACCGCGAGGCAGCGAAGTAAATGGTACCGCAGCACCGTGAAGTGTATTATTAGCATCGTGTAAACGTGTCTGCTGGCCGTGAAACCAGTGAAAGTATTTCATGGACGGAGGCAGGGACGCATACGCGCGTAAGACACGAGAATACATATACGCGCACACGCTCTCTCCACGCGTGCACGTATACATCATTTCGCGCGTCTCGCACGCGGCGGTTGGCTCCTCTCGAGATGATCGCGCGCGGAGGCGCGCCCAGAACTGGGCCTTTGTCCTCTTTGTCTGGAGAACGGCGGTGGCGGCGGGTGAGTAGTAGACCGATCCCCAACTCTTCTGGTCTCGCTGGACCTGAACGAAAAGGACGAGAATCTGTTGCGCGTCCCACGTTCCTCTCGTCACGAGCCTTTCGCGAGACCAGACGAGACTGGGGACTGGGGCTTCGCGCAGGCGGGCAGACACGTTTCCAATTTTGGCAGCAATACAGCTGCGGTGAGTTGCTGAAGAACGCAACGAGGAAACGCAGCGTTTGCGTCGTGCGAATCGCGCTCCCCTTGCTCCCGTCGATACAGTCGCGCGAATGACGACAGACGATCGCATAACGATCTCGTAACAGATGAGACGTTTAGTCATGTCTAGCATAACGAGCGTTCCTCGTGTGATATAGATAGACGTCTAGACGTTCTGTATAGAGAGGTATTTAATAATAGATATACATTTGACGAATAATGCGATGTTCTTTATCAAACAGAAATGGCTCTAGCAACTGTCATTGTTTTTCCATCAGCTGCAATATTAAACGTCTTAAACTAAGCTGTGCAAAAATTCTTATTAAGTTAATCTTTGTATCTTTTAATTTGCCTTTTAATAAACTAGAAAAAAAAAAGTCTCGAGAATCTTAATGTAGAATGATATAATAAAAGAAAAGGATTTTATTTTTTTCAAAAGTCTACTCTGTACGGTTTCGCCATCCGTTCGTTATCGAGATACACGCGTGTTATCTAATATTTAAAATGGATTTTTAAACAGGGTCAAAGTGGATATGGCAATAACGGAAAAGTTTCGCAGCGTTTATGCGAAGGTTCAAACTTATCGTCGTAATATATCTAGATAGAAAATATCAAAGGATAAAAAAAAAATGTTTCGTAACGCGACTTTTACGCATTGAGGATTAGATGGTGACCGCGAGAGTTTTATGTAACCTTTCCTTTCACGATTTACAATATACATGTATCTTTTTCTCAGCGGAATTTTTTTCCTGCAATGTGCAATTGATAAACACTTTTTTTCTGAACAGGAGCCCGTCGTTTATGCCGCTAGCGATGAATTATAATAGTAAGCACTTTATTCGCTTGCTTTGCGATCAAGGATAAGATTAATGCGGATTAGATCGGTGCGCGTAAGCAATGCGCGTTTAATCCTTTTCTAATTAGCGGAAAAAAATTCAAAAAAATGTGTGCGTGTGTATCGATTCTCGTCTGTACGCGTACAAGGCCTGTCATTCCTATCTTTGTTCACTGGCGATAAACATTGTCGAAGATCGATACCAGAAACTTTCTGGGGTTTTGGTTAATCAATCGCTTGGCGATAACGAGTTCATACGAGAAGCTTTGATATGATTATCGACATTTCATTTTGGTTCACACTGACGACTTTTGTGGCCTATCTTTTAAAGAACATTACACCGCGCGTACCGTTCAAAGAAGTTTAATGTGGCGCAGAGAATTGTGTATTTGTTTCCTGCGCTCTGAAGACCCGAGTTCAAATCCGATCAAGAACATCGGATCATTTTATTCGATTGCCACATATGTATACTATATATATATTGTTACAACATGAAGAAGAAAGATAAAAAACAAAATAATATTAAGCATATTGATATTAATATTATTCAAAAAGTTCAAAATTATAAAGCAAAATCAATACCTTGAAAACTTTAGTATCAGTTTATATTATATTAATGTATAAAATAATATACAGGATATCTCAAAATCGAAAATATGTATAAAAATATTTTATATTTTCTAGTTTAACATAAAACAGTAAAATAATAAAAAATGTGTAACAAAAAGTACATAATATCAGAATATATCAATACTTTGATAGTATTGAAGAGTATCGAATAGATGTCTCTAAAGTCATATGACATTCTCTTCAACGAGGCATCAATGAGCTCTTAACGTCATTCGCTGACATTCGCTAACGATGAGTCAAGAATCATCGAATGCAATGAGCGCAATTCGCCGAGACATCGCTGCTTATGGAAGCGCTCTGGGTAGAAATTATATCCACTTTAAAGATTTGGGTATTTAAAAATTTTAACATAACAGTGCATTTAAAAAAATTTGTTTTAAAAATTGTATTTTTGAATTAGTTGGATAAGATTTATTTATTCCAATATATATAAAAGATAATTTGAGAGAAATAATCATTTAAAAATATCATCACATAACGGCGCACGGGAAATCAACTCTTATTAAATTAGATCAAGATAATTCCAAATATGTACATAGATTTAATGGTCACAACATAAAATTTGTATTTAAAACAGTTTAAAAATTAAAAACACGTAAAGACACTTCTCTCTTGCAAATTTTAAATCGCAGTTTCAGCGCGGCGCGAGACGCCGTTTAAAATGGTGGGTAAGCGCAACATGCTAAAGATTGTCTTTTTGTCGATCGTAATGCGCCGGACCGACCGTTTCGAGCGATATGGTTTTACGACTGGTAAAAGTCGATATGAAAGGCGAGCGGCGGTGCGGAAGCTTAGCTCGAACCGTGGCGCGGTCGAGAGGCGAAATGAAGGCAGGCGGTTCTCTCCCCCCGGGAGAACGACGCCCGTATACATTTTGTAGTCAATGTGTCGAAATGTTCTCTCCCCGAGTTCTCCTTTCACTAATTGTAAAGGCCCGACCAAATATGTGACTGAAATTTATGAAAGCGTGTAGATATTTATCCAAGTGTCCGGCTCTCGACGACAAACACGGCGAAACTGCAAAAGTACCCGTAACGAAGGGAGGACGAGTGAAAGAAGCCTTTGACCAAGAATTCAAAAGGAAACCTGTCGAAGAACTGTCGAGCTCGAGATATTACGAAAACTCGCGCGAAAGGGAAACAAGTAAAGAAAGATGCTTTAAAGCGAGACTTCGATTTGTAATTGAATAAATTTGCGCTAGTTCACGTCAATATAGTGATGTAAGTTTAGTTCTAAAATTTAATGTTAACTTATTTAACCCAAGGAGGTTCCTACACAGAAAAAAATTAATATCAAATCAACAATTCATTGTTTCATATATAAGCAAGAATATA
>QKQZ01042266.1:0-10910 GCA_003595255.1 Solenopsis fugax
CATAACCAATGTTTCGCCAATGTAAACCAATGTAAAGCCAATGTATTGTGCTACTAGGGATATAATTTTATCTTTTATCTAGATATTAAAATTAAATCATCTTTGTCTTATATATGCTTCGTACAAATAATGTTTCGTATAAGCATATATTATTTCAATGAAACAAATTTCAGTCAAATAAATAGGAATACTGAATCTAAAGAAACCTTTTTCTCTGTGTANAGAAACCTTTTTCTCTGTGTATAAATCATAACGTTATTTATCTATTGGGTGTGAAATTGACCTGACCATAATATTTTACGCAAATTTTACCATAACGGTTAAATTGCCAATATTAAATTTAATAAGGATGTACGTCTCGATCCTCTTTATCTTTCGCGTGGACCACCATGCAAGCTACAGTAATTCTTCATTCGCATACACCCGGTATATAATAGCACCTCAGCAACAAGCATAGTAGCTTTAACACACCGTGACACCCTCGGGCTCCGAATGATTTCAATAATAATAGGAATTTCGGTATTAATACAGCGGCGCGTTCCTCATATCCTTTGATCCCTTGAGCATCCGGGTTCTCTCAAGAGCACCGGCGGAACCTCCGAATCTCTTTCGCAAGAGGATGGGAGGAAAAGCTGTCTCGCGATCGTGGGAAAGCGTGTCTCGCTGCACGAGTAATAAATGCATCACGACGACACGACCGTGCGAGCATTTCTCCAATTAATCGCGTCGCTCTCGGAATTAAAGACCCTGCACAATTAATTTATTTGCCTTTTACTCGATCGCGGGGAGTGGGATACGGATAAACCGCGGACGATACAAGCTACGGTAACTTCGCGTATCGATTAACGATTGCGCAATTGACAGCGATCGCCGCCGCCGCCGCCGTTATTCGGGTTACGGCAACCCGCAGAATCGTTATTGATTACGTTCGCGCTCGCCGCAGTTAGCAGTTTACGAGCGGCATCGTGTCTACGTGGTTCTTCGTTTATTTACCGCGACCATGACACGTATTAATTGCGAGAGCGGTAATTTAGATTCGTCCTTGCGGGCGCTTTGCGTCGCGATGTACAGGTGCAGATGGAGAACTGAACGAACGTGTTCGGTGTCACTTTTGCGTAATCCGAAATTGGACACTGTCGGCCTATTTGCGGGTTCCGGTAAAAAGCGCGTGGCAGGAACTGCGTTCATTATTACTACATAGTGCGCGTCAAAGTGATTGTTATACGTACGGTCATCGCTCGGGTGATTCACGCGTTTGTAGATTAAAACCCGAAGCTCGATTCAGATGTGCTTGCGTCAAACGGAACACAGTTAATGACACTTAAATCATAAAAATATAATATGTTAAAAAATGCCTAAGAGTTTTATAAAAATAGTAATTATATATGTTAATTGTAGTGTTCTCTAAATAATATAATACATTTTTAAAAATTATTTATTCCAATTATACGTTCGTCATGAAACGTTATAACATGTTTTCTCTTTATGAGAATTTAGGAATCTATCTCGCAGTTTCTGTTTTAATATGAAAGTCAATTTGTACGGTTGTCAACAATTCAATTCAATATTCGTTAAATTGATTTAGTACACAGAATAAACATTAGTATTAAATCAAGATTCATTGTTTCATATATAAGCAAGAATATAAAATCTTCTTGGAAGAAATTATAATCTTGAACAGACATAATTTGCTTATATGAAGAGGAAAATTTTTTTTATGTAAGCAAATTATGTCTGTTTAAGATTATATTGTAAATTCTTCCAAGAAAATTTTATAGTCCTGTTTATATATAAAATAATGAATTCTTAATTTGATACTAATTTTTTTTTCTGTGTAGTGGATACAGTTTGGTGAAATGTAATATAAGTATACGAGACGATCCGCGATAGATGAGACAGCAAAAAAAGTGATCGCGAGAAAACGACAATTCGCCCCAATTGAGGCGACCAGTTAGGCGCAATTATCGCGGGCGGTACGCGGCACCCTCGCGTTACTTGATAGCGCAATTAAAGTCGTCTAGTCGGGGCCCCGCGTGTGAAACACGCGCGCCGGTGAACGCGAGCGAGCGAACGGACGATCGCATTAATCGTTAACTATCTCGTACGGCGCGGCGCAACGACGTTTTAAGCCGCCTGTAAAGGCCGTATAATGGTGACAGCCGTAAAGTTGCAGAGCCGCATCCAATTAATTTCCCTTCACGGCCGGGGAACGATCGTGTTCGTGGCGCGAGCCCGTCTCGTTCGCCCCGCGGAAATCCATGAAAATTAATTCGTCGCCATGAAGGCGACGCGGATCTGCGACACGCGACCGGATGCGAGAGAAACCTCGTCCGAGGGATCTACAAGGTCTTTAGGTCTCGCTGTTCTGCGTGCTGGAAACCCTGTAGGTGTACCAGTTGCGAAGAAATATACAATGTACGTTTAGCAGAGGTTTAAGCTTCCATAGAACTATATTAAGAATCGTTTCGTAAACACTCATTCAAATTATATGAGGTTTACCTCATTTCCAGATCCTTCCTACAAATTTATTTAATTTTCATAAGAGTAATAATAACGCAGTTATATAGAAATCTTTCTTCGTAATATCAAAGTTATGGAAAAATAATTGATGTGTTTAATATTTTCATAGAAAATTACAACTACAGATTGTATTTACAAATTTATTGTGTTTGAAATTGTAATAATTATTAATGTAACTATCAATATATTGAAAGAATAGAGTTCTCTAAATCTTTGCAAAATAAAATATAGAGACGTGATCTTAAATTATCGCGTCAGACAATTTAATTTCACAGAAGCAAAATTTATTCACGCTAGTTAAAAATGCAGTTCATGGAAGGTGTACTAATTGGGCATTAGAGTAACTAAATATATATTTCCTGGCCGTCAAGAGAGTTAATGAAGTAATTCACAGGCGATTTATCAACTGTGGTCTTAATTTAATACCCAAATTATCTCTTGACTTATTTCTCTGATGTTTCTGCGTGTTATAATTGAGGTATAAAGAACTTGAAAACTTGAATCGCGAGGCTTGTTATAGAAACCGTGGGATTCGAGGTGCAGCGAGGAAATGCGATTTAAGTCGGTCGAGGCCCGCGACGCTTCCTCATCGCCTGAGAGCAGTGCTCGCAAGTATAACGGGTGTGATACAAAGTATGCGCGCGGCCGTGACGTGACAGGAGATTCAGCGAGGATACACAATATTCCTCGCGACGTCAATTACTCAGGTACTCGTTACAATGCGCACTTAACAATTATAAATAATCTGTGGCGCGGAGGTTCGCACGAGACACGACCTACGATTGCAGACCGTTTACAAAGGATTTTCCACGTTAAAATTTTTCGACGAAATAATGCTTGAGTGATCAAAGTATCAGCATCTTATAAATTTATGGAAAAATATATATACACAGAAAAAAATTAGTATTAAATCAAGATTCATTGTTTTATATTTAAGCAAGTATATAAAATCTTCTTGGAAGAAATTATAATCTTGAATAGACATAATTTGCTTATATGAAGAGAAAAATTTTCTTCATGGAAGCAAATTATGTCTGTTTAAGATTATAAATTCTTCCAAGAAAATTTTATATTCTTGTTTATATATAAAATAATGAATTCTTGATTTGATACTAATTTTTTTCTGTGTAAAAGTACAAAAAAAGTTATAAAACGAGAGTTCATGTCTAAGAAAATAATAAACCTTACTTAAACTGGCATTTCAGATAACACAAGAAGGGCGAGGAGCCGCCGTATCACTTGAACAATGGTGGCATATCTGCAAGAGAGAATGCAGTCATACAAATGCGCAAGTGCATTACCGTGTAAATATCATGTACATTGCTACAATCAATGAAGTATACACGCGAAAAGAACGGCGCACGTTGCTAATATGGAGCCAGGCCGCAGCCAGCCATTGCGGTTTGTGCAATGCAGGATGCACTAATATGGTTCCGCGGGCCTCGATAGAAAGCGAGATACATACGTTATGAGACCGTATGTCGGTCCCTTTGCATACGCACCGCCTCGGCAAAATTTTGCGCCGATTCTTCGAAAAATTTCTTTTCTTAATTGCGTCATGTGGGATGCAGTTCTTTTTTCGTCGGAAATTCGCCGAAGTATAATTACCATATTAAATACGTTACTCTTTTCGTTTCATTCGTGTATAAAATTAAGATAAAGATTAAATTGCAAATGTTCATAAACTTTAAAATTGTTTAATCTAATCAAACATAAAAAATTATTTAAAATTCAAATTTTTTTGTTAGCAAGCTAGATTAATAAGATTAACGGTAAAATTAAATACTTAAAAGCTCTGTTTTTTTAAATAAATGTTGAAAATCACACATTTATATCAAATATTTATCAATAAAAAAAATATTTTAATAATTAATTAATCTTTAATTAAAACTAGAAATTTTTTTAATAATCTTTGTAATTTTGTATTTTTTAAAATTTTGTAATAATTTTTCAGATGATTCCGCAGATTATAAAATATTTTAATGTAGATGCCAATATCTTTGTTCGTTTAATTGTGTGTGGTTTGGCTTTGGAAATGATTCTCTCGCCAGAAAAGTAGGTAAAATACTTTTCTTGCGTGCGAGCATTCTCAACAATAAAAGATAAAGAATAAGAAAAAAATGCGCATGAATAGATCGAATGCATTCTGGTTCGGCAAGAAAACCATTCGAAGAGGCCATTCGAAGTGGTTTACTCAACCATATCTGTTCGAATGGTTATCGCTCGACCTTAGAACGCCTCAAAACCTGAAGCGGGGCAGGCAGGCATAACTTAAGTGTTTTCTTAAAACGTATCCACCTCTTTTTCGGCGTACTCCGATATTCACGTCAAGATGAAATTGGAGCCACTGACGGAGGGTGTTATTTTTCTCGGGGAAGAGATCGAAGGATAAACACTGAACTCCGTCGAGACTTTAAATGCATCGAATAGAAATTTTTCTTCAGGTAAGTGTAAATCATGCGTGAATGAATCAATATCGTTGTTTCTTCCCGTGTTTACAGTGAGACGATAAGATTAATTGAGAAATAAACAGGTGTCTATCACACGATTAAATGTTGAACGCAACTTTTCCTTTAAAGTTTATTGCTTTAATTTTGAAAAATATAAATAAATATACAAGTACGTAATATATTGCGCAATATTTTCTGAACTTAATAAAATTAATTAGAAAGCGCGCGCAATCAAAAAACCCAAGATAACGATTTTTCAAAATAGCTTCTCATAGATCGATATTCGATAACTCAGTACACTGAAAAAAAAGACTAGTTATAACTACCAAATGTATAGTGAAATAGTATCAATTAAATATTTGGTCAATGTAACCAAAAATAATTTTACTTTTCTAAATATTTAGTAACTTATACCAGATTTGATAATACTTACTAAACAGTTAGTAAAATAAAATTATTTTTGGTTATATTGACAAAATATTTTATTTATACTATTTCACTATACATTTGGTAGTTATAACCAGACTTTTTTCAGTGTAATTTATCTGAGTACTTATTATCGCTTCTCATATATGAAAATGATAAAATACAAACCAATAAAAAGGCAGAGTGAAATTTGTCGCGTATTAAAATACAAGTGGCGAAAGATTAATCGCCGTTTTACGGGGGGGATGAGTCGGACGCTGCATAAACTCGACGAGACTTTCATGTACACGTCGTGATCTTTTATGAAACCATAATGCTCGCTACAAATCCAGCACAAGATACTTACGACCATTACGAGTGATTCCACTCGTTTTAGCTCGTTCTCCTCTCGTTTTCTCTTAAGGCGCCACGATATCTTCCTTGGCTTTTTCCGTCTCTTTCTCGATTATTCGCGTTTCGCTCGACGAAATCGTAAATCGCGAAACCAGTTTAATGAACGGTGGACAACGACTCGTGAAACGCTGCGGAGACGTTAAGACTCATTCAAACGCGGCGATTGTAATTGGCAGACAGAGGGAAGGGAAAGTCGAAAGTTCGCAGTGTCCTTAAACGGCACTTGCGGGCGTAATTATTGTTAATCATCAAAGTACAGAGATATATGGTTAACCGCGTTAAACCTAAGTGTCTTCAAATGTTGTATTTATGCGAAAGCACGTATGAAAGATTACGATAATAAATCTATTTTACGATTATATTATAGTTATTATAATAATTACAACAATAATCGTTGCGCCATGGCAATAAATTCGCACGGCGAAAATAAAACTTCCGGAATTAGCGCCAACATCAAAACTACGAGTTAAATAAGCATAAATAATTAATATTTTAGTTGAGTATTACCGATGTTCTTGGAATGAAACAACACTTATTTTCTGATTCGATAACTCCACCCTCTGCACTGAGAGAAATCGTTTGGTAGTATAGTGATCAAATGAATTTTATAGTCACTGGTACCAAAAACTTTGTTACATTTAACAAAAAAACCAAAAACTTTTTGTAATTTGTTGTATAAAAATAATTATTTGGTTAAAGCTACAAACTGTTTGGTCAAAACAACTATAGATTTAGTAACTATCACTATAAAATTTATTTGATCACTAATCAACTAAACTTTGATTGATTTTACAAAACATTTCTCTTAGTGTGTAAGGAATTACCATTAGTCTTATCAAAAACAATTATGATATAGTTCAGCTTCTATATACATATGATTCGTTGTTTATTGCATGTTATTACACGTTGTACGCGTTCTGGTAAGATTTAGGATGCCAATTTGCATCGACAAGTCTGTCTCGCGTCCGTCGTTACAACGCGTTACATTTTATCGCTGCGCGTCGGGGATCAAATACTTGTAAAGATCATCGACGTCCCGGAGATTTACGGCGTGTCACGCGAGGGGTCGTCAGCCAAATTGTTTCACATTGATTTTCAGGTCGGGTGGCCGGTACGGCACCGCGGCCGCTGCCCACACGCGATGTCTCCGCAAACGCATTGTGGTTTCCAGGCGCTTATTTATGCACGGCCCGCTGTTTCCGCCCTTTCCGCTTGACGTTTAGGGCCATTGACTCGCTTGACTTCGTCGTCATACGGCGAAGTCGCTCTGTCGATGCTCCACCGCTGTCGCTTTCTCGCTCCGCAGGCTTTTATCGCAAAACAAATCTTACGGACACTGAATTTCATGTCCTTATGATCGTACAAATTTTATTAATTCAAGAATATAATGACTAAAAAACTATATTTGAACATGGGTTTTATTTTATTTTGAAAAAAAATATAAGATATTTATTAATACAAAAAAGAAGTTACGCAAGAAGAGTTCAAGTTAATATTATACAAATACAATGAAAGAAAAAGAGACGAGAGAGAAGTTAAAATTGTATAGTACTTTCAAACTGCGTGCTTTGGACGAGCCTATACAGAAACGTTTACCTCTCAACATTATCAGTACAAGAAGAATGTTCCATTCATACTTTTATATGCCATTTATGGGCGCGTTATGCGCCATATCAGTCTTATCAGCACTTCTAAGCCGCCTACAATTTATGCACGTGAATGCGCTTGTATGCGTATAGGAAAGATTACGGCCGCAGAAAACTTGCTACTTGCGCTGCCACAAATGTGTATCTCTATGAAGAATCCAATACAATTTCTATAAACTATAAGTAAAGAGGCTAAAAATATTCCCCAAGTGTTCGAATTTATTAAAATAACTTTTTTCTAATGTACAAAATTTTGGAGATATAGATAAAATTATAAATTTATTTCAATAGATTTTAATTATACATAATTATCAGTTAAGATTACAAGGACAATAAAAATTCGATAAATTTTCTTTACGTTTATTTTATACACTGCCTGGTATGTTCCCGCAAGAACGAACGAGACGAATCCATTTCGTTCGACGATACTGTCCGGAGCAAAGACAAACGGTAACGGTTATCACCGCGAAATATCAGCTTAACTATGTTTCAAATGCCAGAGGCGACGATATAGACACGCGCGCCGTTAATCCGCGAACATGCGCCGTTATTTCGCGAGAATTTGTCAAGCCTTCCGCGCGCTCTCTCCGCACTCACGACAGACCGCATCGCTAATTGGATGCAAGATACGAAGCTACGTTTCACTAGGACGAATCCATTAATATCGTCTTCGACAGATGGGCTCGCGCGCAAACCCGGTGGTCCGACGAGGGAGGATTTCTCGCGTCGTCATTAATCACTGAAACAGGAACCGCTCGGTGCTCGGGTCGCGCTTAGAAAGCGCCTGGTTTCTCGCAAAGATATCGGCGCATCACCGAGCACACGTGATTTTCATCCTCGTCACTCGTTAAACAGTTAATCGATAAACAGTGACAATTCGGATGTTACCAGCAGGGATGACTGAGTTGCACAGTCATTTAGGTTTAGCAAACAAACCCGAGCTCAATACTCTGCAGGCATTCGCATACATTTACACGTTTATACACGTATGCTGTTATGAGTAATAATACGAGGAAACAATTGAGGAAAAGTCAAAACAGAAGCAGACATAAAGTTAACAAATTGAAATCGACATACGTATACCTACGTGTTAAAATGTTTTATTAAGTGAAAACACCATAAAAATTTAAAAAAAGATCACAGTTTGCAATGAATTCTATTTTTAGCTATGATGCCATATGATTTCAAGCCCATACGTTGCTGTAAACGCGCGGGAATTGATGCACATGCGCACGTTGAAGTCTCTTAGTCGCGTGACATTGTAATGCATGGCAAGTAAATTTGCACAATTTCTACATTTTTGTCTTTTTCGCAATTTTATAACAGAATATAAAGTGCATGTTACTATATATACTAAATAAAGCTAATTCTTTATCTTTTTGTAAAATAATAGCAACATTAAATAATGACAAATTATTGTAAAATGTGTAACGTAAAAATATCTTATTTATATTTATTATTATTGTATAAAGTCTTATAAAATAAAAATTTCTTATAATTTTTAAACTCTATAAAATTTATTTTAATACTTGAGAATACCATTTGTAGATAACTTTCTTTGTCCGAATAAAGTGAATCGTCGTGCCATCTATTGTATAGCATAAAGAATACAAAAATTATTAGCGTAAACTTTTATCATAAAAATTCTTAGTTATCGTCTTTATAAATATTTTTGTCAGTGAAAAAACATACATTTACAGTTAAACATTCTTCAACTTCTATTTTACGTTGCGCAAGTAAGATAATTTATATACCAGGAAAGGAAAATAAAAAAATAACTTACGGAATTACATTATATTTTTTTGTAATATAAAAGATAGTAATAATGGAATATTTATTTATTTATAATATAAATTGCTATAATATAAATAGATGTCTATTTTTACATCGAGTATAAGAAGAATTTATATACAGGGTGAATTTTAATGGTTGTCCCAACGTTTTGCCATAGAAATGACTTTCCGACTGCATTTTGAGATTTAGTCTGTATGTGTGTATACATGTACACACATTCAAAGTGAATATTACATTTGCAGTTGGTATTTCATCTCTTATAGTAAAATGTTGAGACAACCATTACGATTCACCCTGTATATATATATATATATATGTATATATTAGATTAATGCTGTGTAGAAAAAATAGTTTATAGAAAAATTGTATAATCTCTGTAAAATGTTCAGAACAACAGTGGCCAAAAGGACCTAACATAAATTTTCAACTAACGTGATGCTATTATTATAATATTTTGATTTATTCGTTCAACGAGAGAGATTCTAAGATCAGTATGATCTGGACGGAAATTTTTAAAAGGCTTCTCTCAGTCTTTTAATATAAAATAAAACTTTTTCATCGACTAACTAGTTGTATATTATTAAAATTTAAGTAGAAAGGCATTATGATATTATCAACGTTAGTTGAACGTTATATGAATGTAATAAATACAAAAATACAATTGAACTTCATTTAAAGCGCCTTAAAATCTGTTTTAAGATTTTTAAAAACATTATTTAAAAAAAATATGGTCGAATGCATATTGTACTAAAAGTACGTGTCATAAAAATATTTCAAATTGTCAAAATACATATTTTCGAATCGATGAAAAAGCTAATTTTACTTTCTTAGACATCCGTTGAAACTTTTCGAGTGTATGCATTAAAACGACTGGAGAACTTTGTGTTAATCTTAACAAGTTCACGCGTTCTTACGTAGAATTTTACGAGTAAAAGTAGAAGTAGAGATTCTCCTTACTTTGGTGGCAATAGATGTATACGTATAGCTTTCATATTGCACTTTCCTTCAAGGCCACAAAAGTTCTATGTTTGGAGACTGCAGCTTTGCAAATATTTTGTACATTGACAAGACGACCAGCCAACAGTATATCTGCAAGAAACGTAAAAGATATGAAGACTAGAAATAGCTTTGATAACACAGAGACGCTAAAAGCAAAATACACTTACGTTGTAGGACATCCAAAGCCAATTACATAATGTCGCGAATACAGAGTCCAACTGAAGTAAAAACAAAAGAAGTGATATAATCGTGAATATTTATCGAACGATAGAGACATCGTCAAAATAAAGAAGAGAAACTCACATAAATATAATAACCGCCTAAGAGCCATAGTCCGAAGACTAACTGGAATAAGCAAACGATGAACCATCCGATGAGCCATGGCAATAACCATCCACGTACGCCTTCTTTTATGCCGTAAACCATTAACAAGGCGCATATGATCAACAGAAGTAGATAGAAGATGAAGAAGCCTCCGACAATTTGCATAGCTAAAAATTGCGGGCGTCTCTCATTTTTTAAAAATAAAATACTAAAAGAAATTATAAAATGTAAAAGCTTATAAACCTATAAACTAAATGTGGTAAACCTATAAACTACCAAGACTATAAACTAGTAAGCCTATAATTAACACTAGAAATACCAATGATTAATTTCTGCTATATTTAAATATACTATATAT
>QKQZ01042268.1:0-23976 GCA_003595255.1 Solenopsis fugax
ACTCTATTGTCATAGAGAACAAACGAGATAAACTTAGTTCGTTGAATGTTCGTCATCGGTAAATATGAATTGACAAAATAACATATTCAATCGATAGCTCAACTGTACTAGTGTCTCGGACAGAGTGTATTTCTCAAGTTGAATCTATATAGACTTATTTCATCCCAAGAACCAGTACAACATACCCTCAAAGTTTTCCCACACCTCAGACACTCTACCTGTATACCAGAAACTTGTATATGTGTATATCATAGAACATAATCACAACTTATAATTGCATCTCTATAAGGTTAGCACATTCTCAGATTTTCGATGTAACCGATAGAATTACATCCAACTCTTTCCCAAGGAGTTTCTACAGTTTCTAATATATTTTGAAAGAGTTCTGATGATGAAAAAGATAGAGATCCAAAAATATGGAATGTTAATTTCATGTTCCATCTTTTTTTCCTGTCGCCATACGAGTTAAATAATTAATATCAAAATTAATTAATTATTTTTTGTCTAAATTAAATAATAAAACTGTATATAGTATATTTAAAAAAAACTGTTTACGATATATTTATATAACGATATCAATTATGATTATAGAAAGCATGAAATCGGTTTCCAGAAACATTTAGATAGAGAAATGAAAATTGGTCACAAATGGCCAAATGATCATGCGGCGTGCAGAAAGTCGATGCCTCGGCGCAGTTACGTAGTTGCACGCATGGTTTGTTACGAGAAAATCCTCGTAGTTACTTCACTTGTAGTAACACCATGAGCGGAGCGGCGGAAGTCGGCCGCGGAATTTGTGCGGTCGGTCGCACAACGCCAATCGAGGTCGAATGCATATCTATACGAAAATAAAAGACGCGCATACATACGTACGCGAGATTTCACTAGTGTCCAACCGGCTTTAGTTTCCTAGATTTCCCTCGAAATATTCCCTCTCACACAAAATCGTCGGATGGGCCTCTCAATCCGCTTTGTATCTTGAAAAGTGCAAACATCGATAAAATATTGTAAATATATCGTAAACATGTTTACAACATTTTATCGACGAAATATGTCCTAAATCTTTCGGGCTACATTCATTATTATTTTTGTTAATTTTGTATTACTTAAGGCAATGTGTTACACCCATTTTTATGAACGTTAAAATTCATAATTTAAATAAACTACATATAAAAGTTGTGTTTGTAATATTTTAAACAATACATTTTTATAGTTTATTCGCTTTATTTGTTACTGTTTTTATTTTTATACCACTAAAATTGAAAAAATAATGACAAAAGTCTCAATTGTTTTTCTATAAGTACCTTTTTTAAGTATTCAAGATGATTATGTAAAATTTCATTCTGAGCTTGGTTGTTCAATAAAAAAATAAATAAATTTTGCTATTTACAGAACAACTAATTCTTGCCTCTCAATAAAACTTTGTATAAATCATCTTGAATATTTCTGTTATTATTTCTTAATACATTTCTACAGTTAGAGCATATTTCTATTTCGTATTAAAATAATTTTTGATCCAGGTAGAAAATTATCGCTAAATTGTTTATATTACAAACTTTTGTTCTATATTGCATTTAAAAATAATTGAATACAAACAATTATAATATTATATAACATTATATAATATTATATAACAAAAGTGAAATATAAAACAAATTTTTTTTATAACCTTTTCATTACTTTAAAAATAGATATAATGCATTTTTAAAACTTGGGCATTTAGTTGCGAATATTGCACGTTTACATTATCGAAATTGAATGGATTTTAATTATTTTTAATTTTCATTTTAAATCGATGGCAAGTTACAACTTTAAAATTGTGCATAAATTATTATAGAGATTGCTTTTATATAAAAAAAGATCTTTAAATCACTGGACAGAATCAGACTGTAAATAAAACATTTGCATTTATGCGGAGCTCTCATAACGCGTATTACATAAAGGTTTCGGCGTGTGTCGACCACAAGTGAAATCGTACTGAATGCTAAAGCGGAAATCAAAGTTCAATAACTTCATTATTAGCGAATGCGCGCGCGATTACCAACGAATTCCTCAACTCCGTGTGCAAATTGAACTTGATTGTAAATCGTAATTTCACGTTATTTCAGCATTTTAATTGAACATTTGCATTTTCGATTCTTTTTTTTTGATGATAAAAAAACGAAAGCTTCTCGTCTTTTATCTGCATGTGTTTGATGTAAAACTCACGTCGCCATGTAAAACAAGCCGCGCTCGAGCGATAAGCCGGTAAACAAAATTTTCAATGAACACAGTTTATCTCCATCGCGTTTTCTATCGAGCCGATAATCTTCTTCGCCATCCGCGCTGTCTACTTCCATGCAAATACATTCGCAATAAGCTTATCGAAGTCGCACTCGATTAACACCGCGGGCCTGTGTAGACTTATGTCGAATTCCGGTGGAAATTCAGATTTATATGAAAATCGCATTTTTCTCATGTCGGGGATAAACATGGAGAACTGTGTATTCCCGATTCGAGGCTGCGGTGGCGGCGGTTTCGGTGATGGGAAGGCGGCACGCAGATAGCGTCATTTTGAGCCCCTTTTCATGAGCTGGCTCCATCGGCTCGCGAAAACGCGAGATCCTTTCATAGATCCAACAATCAGATTTCTTTCATCGCGGTACTCCACGATATTGTGATTGCGCTAGCTCCATCACGCGTTAAATGCAAACAATTCGATCGCGATTTGTCTGTATTTATCGTAAATTTTCATACATTCGCGGGAAAGTTAATCTGATTACAACGCATGGAATGATTTTCACAGTCCGGTCGTTCATTATTAGTTCAATCGGGTATACTGTAAACATCAGGCATTTAATTACATACACGTGGAGCGACCACTCTAAACAAGAGCGTCCACGTGACCCATGTGGGCTTTTAAGCGTTGTTTTCGTAAATTTATCGATTTATTATGAGTAATTGATTCATAATAAGTACGTTCATATCAGTACGTATAAAGAGAGAAAGAAAGTTATTAATTAAGAGGATAAATAGTGGACTACTTAATTTTTTAATAATAATTTCACATAAATTTACATTTTCTGCATAGTGATGATATTACTTATTTAAAATTTAAAGTACTGACAATGTAGAGAAAGCTGTTCTAAATTCAGAGAAGGATTTTATAAGCTTTTTACAGAACAAAGAAAATAACTGTGATAATTTGAAAGAAACAGAACAGACAAATTTTTTGCTTGTTAATAAAATATTAGTGCAGCGAATATACTGAAGTACAGCGTACATACCGAACGTACAAATTGCTATTTTATAAATGTACTGCCAATTTAATTGCAATTGATAGTGTTTCTATAAGTTAATATCGTTTACAAAGCATTTTTACTAGCAATCTCTATGGCCAAATTTTTATGGTATGTAAAATAACTTAGATAACGATCGTCGATAGCTTTATTGCTGTTGTAGGAACGTTGCGTTCTGAAAAACTGAAAAATCGGATCCGAGACTAAAGCTCTCAAAAATACGTTGCAGTACAGAATGGAAATTCAACTCTGAAATCCACTCTCCAGATGCAGCGATCCTCTGAATTCGAGAAATCGTATTTAATTCGAATGCTGTGCAATATCACTTATTTACGGCACGCAAGTGTTGTACAAAATATCAAGCTTTTATTGCACAGTTTCTCATCAATTCTGGAGAAATTCGTTTATTTATTTAAAAAACGCGTTATCAGAGCGTTGTTTCCGTTTGTATTTACAAGTTTACGTATCAGTATTCTATTATCATATCCCGTTGCTTTCTATGCTACGTAACAGTTCATCATATAATTTCATTGTCCGGTAAAAGAATTGGTTCCATATTTTCGGATACATTGCAATTAGGTCGTTGTTAAAACTGACGCTTTTGGTTTCATGAATAACGCGTCAAATTTTCATTCTTTTACATACCGGAAATAACGATAATAACTGTTAAGAATTGCATCCATTTAGGTTAATACCTGTAACTAAATTAACACTTTAGGCTGAAGAAGACTGCATCTGCGTCCATCTTTCCTCCCCTCTTGCATCATCATTATCGCGACAAGGCAGTCGTTACCACTTTAATCGTCTGCGAAGGGTCCGCACCTTTTTCATCCGCCTCTTGTATCTCGGTCGGCCAGAGAAGAAAGACTCTTTCGGCTTCGCGGATTGGCGGAAGAAACGTGTAACAAAAACACCGGACGAATCTCAGGGAGTGAGAGAGAGAGAGAGAGAGAGAGAGAGAGAGAGAGAGAAAGAGAGACGAGAAGCCGCAAGAGGCGTGAAAGAAAGAAAGGCGCGAGCTAGGGTCGCGCTGGCAGCCTTGCCATTGAATTAGAATTTCCGAGTCGTTAATTTCTGCCGGCTCCGTAGAGAGGAAAAGAAGAAAGGATAGGGGAATTCTCCGAAGGGGATTCTCCGAGGGAGAAAGACGGGCGAATGGAAGGACAGAATGCGAGCGTCAAGTAGCAAACAGACGAGGGAGGGTGGCAGGGCGTCGCGGGTGGGTTTTCAGAAGATAAGGGCAGAAACACACGGAAAGACGGAGAAGGAGGGTACAAGTTCCGTAGGAAGCAAAGAGGGTTTTCCTCTTTTTTTTTTCGGTCGCTTTCCGCGGCGACGCCGGGATAATTTCTTCTCTGGGCTACTTCATCTATGCTCGATTAACTCCTCTTCGAAAGAGTCCGGTCGCGGGACCTTGCACAGTCAACGGTGCATGAGACCCGCGGTTGCATAATGCGATAGTTCCAGACGCGTGCAACAACAGCGACTTTAATGTGCCAGATTTTTTCCTAAAACCGAATGTGTTTCGTGCCCGTTTGATACACTGAGAGAAATCGTTTGGTAGAATAGTGATCAAATGAAACTTGTAGTTACTGGTACCAAAAATTTAGTTACATTTAACAAAACTTTTTGTAACTTGTTGCATGAAAATAATTATTTGGTTAAGGCTACAAATTGTTTGGTCAAAACAACTATATATTTAGTAACTATCACTATAAAATTCATTTGATCGCTATTCAACCAAACTTTGGTTGATTTTACCAAACATTTCTCTCAGTGTAGATGGTCATTGTGCCAATTATATTGATCACTGTCGCTGAAACGACGTTCTATGTAGAATATATGTAGGATGATTACGATAAGAAACAAGAGAGAAATCTTAGGATATCCAATTGATCCAAGAAATTGAATAATTTTCTCACTTTATCTGAAAAATATAATTATCCTGAGATAAAGTTCTGAAAACGACAGCCTTTTGATTTGCTTTAAATGACTCTCTTATTGTAATTTTCGGAACTACACCCAATTCCAAGTGTATACATATATTTACCCTATATAAATCTGGCTTTTGCCACCGGAATGCACATAAAACAGCTTGCGAGAGAGCACGTTCGATCAACGAATGATAAATAATTAAAACGTGCAAAACTCGACAGTATCGGAACTGGCGGGAGAGAAATAATCCGCGGTAACAACACGCGCGCGCGCGAGGAACAGCGATTAATTTTTTTCCTCGCTCCCGGCGTGCTGATTTGCCGCAATTTATGACAGATAACTTGATTAATAAAAATAACGGCGAGCGTGCCAGCTTCACGCCCGAATGCCTGCGACCGTCCGTTCGGGATGCTTCGCGGTTACAGGAGCACTGATGATGTCGATCGAACAATGGCTTACATAAGGCTGTGGTTACTTTCTGAGAAAAAAGGAACATGACCATCTCCTCGCTGAACTTCGGCATGTTATAGTATAACATAATATGTCGAGAAATCGATTGCGTAACGCAAACCTTCGCCTACGCGTATTACAGAATCGCATAACAGAGGAGAAGAATAAGCGCGTGTATTGCGAATTTCTTCTCTTACGTTATTGCGCGATGGTGTAATTATATTACGATTACGAAATCGGTGCAACGATCATCCAAATAATCGATGGTAGCGAAAGAATAAACGCCATTAGAGTAAAAAAGGTAAAATATGAAAATGACTGGGTCGTTTATAAGGCACGCGGAATAAACGCGGAGAAAATTCTTGAACATATATACGAGTTTATCATCATATGATTTAAACATTTAATCTTCCGCGTAACGTCTGTTACATTCATATTTCGAATTTAACGTAGCAATATAAAGAAATAAAGTGCGTGGACCATTGTACATTTAAAATTTTGATATACTTTTCGGGGCTGAGTAATTCAATTGGCACGTAGTTCGGCCTTGAAAAAGGGCACGATAATTGCTCCCTTGTGACGCCAAAAGTGAATGTGCCTAGCGGAGTTAAGAGGCTAAAATTGCAAAGTGCGTCCCACAGACGAGCGGGAGTACGTCAATTTAGCAAAGTAATTAAATAAAGTAATCAAAAGGATTAAATCAAGCAGTTTGAGGCAGTAAATGAAACAACAAGGATGCAGAAAGCACTGTACGCGCGAGTGAACGGCATTTTTGGTTACGCAGTATTTAATTTGGATCCGGCATGGAGAGACGATTAAATTCAATACGTACATTCTTTTTTTTTTACATATTGTACGAATGCGAGTTAACTGACGATGGAAAACATGTTGCGTTGGAATTTTTGCAGAATTCGCAGAAAGATAAGCAAGTATGAATAAACGTGCATTTAAATCTGCGTGGCGCGCATATTATTTAGTCAACATTTGCAATTTAGCAAACACGTAGAAAAGCAGAAAATATTTTTTTTGCTTGTGCATTTCCGCGTTACGTATTAAAATTATCGACCGACAAAAAGAGACAATCACGAGGTGCCGAGACACCTTTTGATTGCGCAAATCGGCTACACATTCGTTATCATCCTTTTGTTCGTATTCTCCAAAGTGTTTCTCAGTAATAGTGAAAGCGTTTACTCTACACATTAGTCGCACAACTGGATATTGATTGAAAGGAAGTCAGATGTGACGCTTTGAATTTCACTCTTGCGCGGTGTACCTCGCCGCTATTTCCGGCATTTCGATATGCACAATTTCAATTAGCCGGGCCGTCGACGAACGTGAGTTCGTCGCGGGTGGGAGAAGATGATAAAAAGACGAGCGAGAGGGTGCGGATAGCAAGTTCCATTGACTTTTATGTGCTATGAGCGCGATGGCGAAACACGGAGAAACGCGATTGGCGCACCACGCAGGTGGGAATTCGTTGCGTAAGCACCACGATGCATTACGTTATCAGCCTGGCGTGTTATTATGTTATCATTTTTCACGGAGCCGCGGGGAAAGTACCAATGAGTAAATTTAATTATGCACCTTAACGAGATGTATCGGGATCTCGCTGACGTCGCCGAAGAAAAACAGAAAAGTGAGAAATAAACGAACCGCGTTTCCTCGACGATCCTTAACGCTCGCGGCTGTATCGATTGGTTATACGTGATATTTTTATTTCATAAATGTAACGTTTTGCGGACGAGAAAACATTTCAAATTTCTGAATTATCTTATCTCAATTATTGAACGAAAATCATAATAGAATATTGTGTAACTCGTTATTCCTGTTATTTTATCATCATTATCAGTTTATTAAGGATGAGAGGTATCTCAAAAATGTTACCAAGAATGTAAAAATTTCACAGATTGTTCTATTATTACATTTGTACTCTATATAAAATTTGAACACAATTCTCTTATTAGATTAAAAGTTATTAATTTTTTTATTTATTCTTGATCTTATAAATAACTTTGAAATGAGTATAATAAGTAAATCTGCATTCATTTTTGCACAAATATTTATTAGAGTTATGTTAGTATATATAAAAATTTTGATCTAATTCGCAATGTTCCTTCCTCATCAAATTTACAAAAATTGCGTTTTTTTACAAATTTGATAAGAAAGGAACATTGAAAATTAAACCAAAATTTTTATATATACTAACAAAATTCTAAATATTTGTGCAAAAATTGATTTAGATCTACTAACTGGTTTAAAAGTTATGTCTTTAAAGCTGCAACAAAATATAATCATTTTCGTTGCAAAAATTATTATAAACCATCAATTTTTCGTTGTTTTCTTCGAAAAAATACAAATTTTTATTTTATAATAACTTTTGTAGTGAAAATGAATATATTTTGTTGCAGTTTTAACTTTTAGCTCGGATTGTATAGCTAGAACATCCTTAAGTACTCTCCATCTTTTTTACGAGTTATATCATTATTAATTTTATCACACATTAAAAAATCTTTTATTTTATTTTAAATAATTAATAATTTGAAATTTAGTTTTAATTTTATACTTTTATCTATATTATATTTTTTATATTTTATTTTATACATTGTTTTTGGTCATATAATATTACAAATTCTCTGAATATTCATACGTTATATTAACTCTCCAAGCAGACTATTCTATTTTTCACTGTTTAATCAAATTAAATGAACAACTGACTAACCGTGGTGACTTTCAAAAGGTAGGGACTTTCGGGGATGTAAAAGTCTGAAAAAATTCTAGTATTTTAACATTTCTCTTAACATTTAGGAATATGTCTGTATAATTATATAACTTGAAACTTTTTTACTTTTTTGTATATGTGAGGCAGAATTGGCAAAATGGGAAAAATCGTTAATATGATCTAGGTTAATTTGCGGAGGGTTAAAAGTGTGAAAACTTGAAGTGCTATTCGTGTCGGAGGAAGACAAGCAACGAATGGGCGAGCGCGGGCGTTCGGTTTGCTTCGAAATGTCTTTTTTACAGCTCGTTATGCCACGCTACCAACAAGCAACGCGAGTTTACTGCCGCAAAGACTGAAGAATGAGAACATTTCCGAAAGGATTCTTGAACGATTCACGAAGCTTATTACTCCCAACAATCGTCATTTTGTCCAGATTTTCCCAAGTGTACGATGCTCAATAAACACATTGCTGCTGGAAAATTGAACGCATCTTTTAATATTTCTTTTTATATTATAGACATTAATAACAAATTTATTTTTTTTAATACCCCTTAAGAAAAAGTGTTTTAATAAACTGATTATTATATCAGAAACTAATGAAATATTTTTAATTACTGATAATAATCAGTTTATTAAAATATAAAACATTTTACCAGTTCTTTTCTTCAAAAGACGCGCAGTGGCAATTTTCATCTGTATAATTATTACTAATAGAATCTGCAATGTTCGAATTATACCATTTTATCTCCAAACATGTGTTACCTCTTCATTTTCCATTTACGATTTAGTCACATGATCGGCGTTAATTGTGGGCTATCAGTGTGTAATAAACATGTTGCGCAACCGTTTGTAATTCGAATCGACTATTATTTCCAGTCATCGACATTCTTCGACCCGCGAATATTCAGAGTATTCGAAATTCCGCGGGAAATTCCGTGAATGCTCAAAGAATTTTCATAGTTGGCGGCTTCGCGTCGCGTTGGCGCCGCTTCATTTCCGCGTCTCCGAGATCGTCGAACCTGACTGTTCGCCGAGCGACGGCCACGCGCTCGTTTCATTGATGTAAAAATAATCCAAGAGCAAAGCCCTCTTTTTGCTGAATCGCGTGGCACGACGACACAGCGAGAGGAATAAGGAGCCGTGCATCGCGCTTTTCTTACTGACAAGTGAAAGGTGATATTAAGCGTAATTCGCCTCGGTGCTTATACAATTTTCGTGATGGCAAAATGAAATTTGGATGTTGTACGTGAGTACAATTTTTTATTGTACAGTGATTGTTCTTGTGCAGTTATTATTATTTCTGCGAATGCATCCAAATGATAACAAACTGTAAAAAAAAGTATTACGCGTATTTTATCATTCTTATGTGTCTCGTTTTTCCTCGATACTTTGAGGCTTGAAACAGTCTAACAATTTATATAAAATTTGATGTGTTTATCGTCAAAGTTTTAATTAATATTAGATTTCAAACATGTCAGTATGTTAAAGAGTACCCTGCAGCTCAATCATCTCGTTATTAACTTAATACTAAATTTAATTATTTGTTTAGATGTGCTTTTGCGCGCTTCGCGAGAGATTCTCTCTCTCAGATAAAGACAATTAAACCGACAAGTAGTTGAGTATAAACTCTGAGACATTAACGAGCAGCGCTTTTGCAATGGGACTCGCTGCTAATGCATTAAAGTTAAGGACAAAGTTATGAAAAGCCAGTAGGAACAGAATAATGGCTGAGATTCGCCGTGGAGAAAAGTAGTTGAAATGTTCCGACGAAATACATGAATTCTCTTAATGTTTCGTCGAGGAGATTAGTGCTCGGTTAATGAGTAAGTCATAAAATAAACGATTATGCAGCTCAGCGAAAATTTACGCGCGCGGCCGCGGTTTCACCCGTTAGAATCGTATCTCGTATCTCTCGGAGTTGCTAGAAGTCGGTAATCGACTTAAATACGTCGTGATCAAGTTTGAAGATGTGTCATAAAGTTATCTGCTAAAGATTCGAGATTATTAAACTTTGCGGTCGGATTTTGGCATGTGCAACATTAATCTGGAGCCACTTTAGCAGCGGAGAATCCGATCGCTTCCCTGAAGTTCAGTCAATTACGCGCTTCATTAATTTCCGGTGGCGCACATCCCCCTTGTCAATCGATGGGAATTGTTCTCGCGTGGGAATCGCGCAAAATTCATGATATATTGCAAATCCGACATGAAAAGCGATTAATTCGTATGAGCGTTACACTTTCTCACCATCAGGTGGATGGTAAATAAATTAATTGCCAATAGTTGTCACGTGTCAAGTGTGCAGTGTCATAGACTTGTGAGCACGCTTACACATTTTGTTTCTTAACATGTGGCATTTATTCCATATTAACTCGGCCTGAAGCGATTCCGACGTGTGTTTGCAATTAATTTAACTTACTAATAGTAGATGCATATGCATGTAAACGCGCGCGCGCGCGCGCGTGTGTGTGTGCATAATATACACATAGTTAAGTGCGGGGCCATGGAATGCAATGCATTTTGCAATTATCGCGCATTAGCTGTGCCTGTATCGAGTACACCGATTTGAAAGGCCGATAAGAACATATGGAATATAATTGTAAGTTCGAATAAGTGCGCGACGGAATAAAAGCTAACGTTGCGCTAACGTGATTTCACGCGTAATGTGCGCGGGGCGCAAGGAAATTCCAAAGAAATCTACGATAAGGCCACTCGACAATCGTTTTCCAATCTTCGACGTTGAGGAATCTTTCGTAAATCAGTCGTAGAAAGAGAAGCAAATGTCGCAACAGAATTGCCAAGATTTTATTTTAACTCTTTTAATAAGAAATAATTCAATTTACTTAAAACACACGCATACCTTTTCTTATTTAGAAACCGATTCGCGCATTTAATTTGTTTATTTAAAATTCATTGATTTAATAATAACTGTCGCGGTGTATGTGATGCAATGTAATCAAAACATGTTGCACAATTAACGAATTCACAAAGTAATGTTATGCATTTAATATTTAAATACTTTAAATAATATTGTTATGAAAGAAATCAATTTAAATTTATCTTTGATGACATTTTATTAATATCAAAGATAAATGTGAATTTATGTCGCTGATGATAATACTATTTTAAATTGCATACACAGATTCGCCAGACATATTTTATGAAAATTTTCTATCTGTAATGAGAAAATTATAATTTATTTTCCTCTTTACTTTTTTGTCTTTATATAATCCTGTCAAAACATTGTATAATTCTCTTTCTAGCATTTGATAAATCCCTCATTAAGTCTCTTCATTCTCTTTAATGTATTAAGACCACCCACAGAGCCCGAATGCTTTTACATAAAACCATTTAAATATCTGTTACTCTATGTGATTTTATAGCGACAAAGCAGAAAATATTAATATTAACATCGCTTTCAGAACATGCTTCCTTTTCAAAGCAAGGTCACGAGCAGCGCGTTACCTCTTTATGACGTCTCCAATTCCGAAATCTGTTTCACGAAGTTTCGTATTGTTTAACTAAATTCCAGACGCGCTCCGCTGAGGAACGCATGCACGAATCCGAGTATTTCGTTCTTGCGAATAACACAGTTTTACTTTGTACAATTCCATCGTCGCTCCCAACTTGTTATTTACTTCGATATTTGCATATTTCTTAGTCACATCACTGCGAAGGAGAGACGCATCGTTGATCGACTTGACACAATTTACACGATTACCGCGTTCGGTACGAAGGCAGACGAGATATTTTTTTTACGTAAACACCTTCAACAATTGCTAATAAAAGTGATTTCATGTAGTGATATAATGTGTACATTTTAATATAATTCGTAGAAACACAATACATGCTTAAGTAATTTATTTAATGCGTTAAATAATTTTTTGTAATTCGAATATTCTCGAATATAAAATAAATTTGTTTCCTTGTTACTGCCATTATCGCTCAATGCTGGCTTTTAAGGGAAAAGAACATCAAGGTTCTTAAAGCAAATGAAGCCACGGGGAAGTTAGAGATCATAGAATATTCAAAGAACTCGTAAGAGGAAACGGATATCGCGTCAAAGCGAGTTCCAAATGCGGTGCGAAGCATGTCTCCCTCTCTCTCTCTCTCTCTCTCTCTCTCTTCGAGCTAAGGGAGCTAAAGGAGCTAAAGACGTTTGTACCATGTTAGCAAAGTACTCGAAATGGATCGTATTGGTGATCCGTGAAATTTTCTTGCCCGTTCATGGTGGTGCACGGCTTGCACCAGTGTAAACGGCGAGCTTCAACGTCAGTTTGCTTACAGTAACAACACTAAGACGTTCGTCAAGCGAAACCGTCCTTGCTCCTTCGGCAAACTGTGGCCATCATGCTTGATTCATGGCGGTTCCGACGAATCTTGCCCCTTAGCTTTACCTTAGTTGGTGAGAGTAGATATTCACTTGAAAATTAAAGATAGAAGATAGATCTCGTAGACGAGACGAATAACTTCCCCCAACTAAGTAAATGATACTTTCATCTGTGTTGCATGTGAGTTTTTTTTATTTTAATTTGTTTAATAAACAAACGGGATTTGTAAATAAAGAATACAACTATTGGTATTTTTACTTCACGTGTACTACTATGTATACACCTTTCGGGCTTGTAAAATTAAATTGACGAGGGAGAGATAAAAACAATAAAAATATCGAAAATGCCATGTTGTAATATTTTCTAATATACTTATGCAAAAGTTTGAGTATCTTCAATAAAGACAATTTCGGATTTCGATAATAAAGATGAGTTGATTTCTGATCGTAAAGTGGCTTGGGAATTTATGTGCCCGTAAAACTTTCAATACAAGTTAGCGTGATTATGGAAATAGAATCAATAAAAAAATAAAATCAAAATATAACAGAAAAGAAGATTGTCAATAATGCAAAAGTATACGTTTAATTATATGTAATTGTTAAGATAAAAAAATTACAAAATGAGATAATGACTATATACACTAGAAAAAGATTAATAATAAATTGATAAAAATAAAGTGTAGATGATAGTTATTAAGCTTTGGTTTAAATAATTTCATTTATAGGTTCGATTAATATAACTAAATATTTAGTAACCGTGTGATAATCGTTTAGTAATCGATTGGCTATTATTATAATGTACGTGCATATTGTGTGTTTAATTACTATTTATAAAATTATATTAACTAAATATTACTAAATATTTCGTTGTATTGATAAAACACATTTAATTGAAATTGTTTTACCAAAACTCGATTATCAAACTCTCCTTTTCAGTGTACGCTTTTGTGAAATTGTCAAAACTGGAATCTCAAAGAAAATAAATATGTAAGTTACGCTTGTTTTATTTAAATGAGAAAAAAAGATATTTAAGAAGACGAAATACTTTTATAAAATTTACCAGATAATGTATCGCGGTGTTCATCGAAATTGCAACGTGCATCTTTATGATAAGGAGCTTCGCCTAGCGATAGGCGCGGAAAGAATTCACGAAAAAGACGCATAAAGTTTTACGGTATTTCAATATCCAAGAGCATTACCGTCACATATTATCATACAATCTTCACGAAATATTTTTCTTCTACATGTATCAGGGTTGGATAAAATGGCATGCATTATATATCATGCAGTTTATTTAACACAATATGGCAATATGCAATTAATTTTACATTTGCAGTCATACAACCAATCACAGACATATTTAATAAGATTGAATAAAAGATTGAAATTAGAAGTAATATAAAAAAAGAAGAAAAAATATGAAATTATAATGTAAAAATTGGGATAAAATAAATTTTATCAAATCTATATGTGCGCGAGGAATCGTAGCCATCATATTGATTAAATTACTAGCCATTATATTGAATGAATAAATAAATATAAATTTATGAATATTGTAAATTCAAAGCTTTTTTCAATACCTGCAGTGCCTCTACATTTATTAATCGAATTTAATTTATCATGTAAAAATGTGACGGTATAAAATATATTTTTATCTTCGATCTTCCAATTCTATTCCTCATCTGTGTACTCTAAATTTAATTCCGAGAAGAATCATTTTAGCGTCTTCGACGCATAAATTAATTATACGGCTAATCGAAGTACATAAAACTACTATAATCGCATTATTGTAATATCGTTGCGTGTTATTGCGATGCCGTAACGATGATGGTGACACAACATCAACGAACGCATAACTCAATTCTTACACGTTGAGATTGCACTTCTAGGCTGCACCGTGAGGAACCTATCGTGTGAAGGCTTCTAAACCTTCCATCCACAGCTTTCGGTATTCGATGCAGAGATTAGGAAAAAAAAGAGAGAAAGGGTAAATTGAGTGAAATTATCCTTTGAATATGCAAAGAAATAATATATTGTCAGTCCGATATCCAATATAGTTTCAGCTTATGTGAGGTCTAGACTCGAATTATCGCGCTTTTATTTTCTACGGTATCGGTAATTTTCTGTTTCCTTTTCAACTCCTCTTCGCATGAAATTTCGGCACGAAAATGTAATCAGTAAAGAATCAGAAAATGATGACGATACAAATGTAAAAGTAATTTATTTATTAAGAGTATTAAGTAAATAAGATATGTATATGTATTTATATACATAACAAAATATATATCTATTTAGTTCTTTCTTTGTCGAAATTAAATATTAAATTAGAGTATAATATTTTTTATCGTGTATAGAATACATCGGGTTGATGCTGCAGATAGCAAAAAATTAAATTGAAATAAAAAACAACATGTATAGATAGATTATTTTGTGTGAGTCTCATGTATGCGCGCGCGCACATGCGTATGCGCTGCACATATGAGATTTTTTAATTATTAAATGGCTAAAAAATATTTATCGTATTAATTGGATTTGAAAATAAATTTATTTCGAAACGTTGATAGGGTAATAGGTCGATGTTCACTCGTACAATTGAAATTGCAAAATTAGTGAAATGGACCAAATAAATGCGAAATGAAAAAATTTATTCACACAGTTCTATCATAAATTTGATTTAATTTTATTTATGAAAAAGTAATTAATATAATTAATGACTGAATTTTAATTTTTTTAAATAAAACTGCAACGTAGCAATGCATCTCTATGTGTAGATTTTTAGAACGCGTAAAATCGATAAGGCCGATGTGCAAAAAAAAAAGAAGAAAAAGAAGAAACGAATGGAAGAAGATAAGAGACATTCATGAATCGCGACAATGCGAGAACTTGTAAAGGGATCTCCAGTTGCCTTAAATGACGATTTTCCGTGATACCACCAAGAGGAGGTAAGAAAGAAGACCGAGAATAGAATAAAGAAAAGAAAAAGGAAAGGAAAAAGGAAAAAGTGAGACGTGGAGTACGACCAATACAAAGAATTCATAAATTCCTTAGACAAGAGGATCACAGAGGAACACAAAGGAAGGCTCGTCCAAATTGATAAAATTCGGTAGGCAATCTAGAACGTAATCTGGAATACTAAACGTGAATTTCTTTAAAAAGAATTACTTATCGTGTTACTTCATGGCCGACTGAATTTGGAGAGGAGACGGCGTTGTGTTTAAAATATCTTTGTCTCTTCTTTCTTATCTTTCTCTTATTCTTTTTATATCAGTTGAAGATTAAAACTTGTTTGATGAGGCAGTAGCGATGGAAATCGTTTTTTTCGTAATAATTTCTCTTTAATATACATAATAATGTGCTATTGTCACAATCTTATCGCAAACGTGAACAGAAGAAATACAAAAGCATTAATGAAGCTTCCCCTTTTCACAAGAATAATAAAAGCATTAATGAAGCTTCCCCTTTTCACAAGAATAATTTGTTAGAAAATGTATATTTTGCACAGGTTCGAATATGTTGTTAAAAAACTCCTTTCCTCCGATATAACTCGCATCATTCAACTTGCGTAGTTTACATATTACTTATTGTTAGATGGAGATAAACAGTTTTACTTGTCTTATTGTATGAAGAAGATAAGTAGTGATAATAAAAGAATTCTATTGCGCTTTCCAAGATAAATTGACGCTTTTTATGACAATATTTATATTATTTATATTTAAAGAAAATGATTTCTTGGCTTTACAATTCAATTGTATCCTCATTATACTTTTTCATTAATATGCAATCAATTAGCTTAATTGATTACAAATCTCATTCATAGTTGAATTAGAAATTATAGACGATTAGATCTATAACCATGTTTCTTATGAAATCGCTAATGCTAGTGTGAATTTAGTGCATTAATAACTTTTAATGTTTCATGTTCACGGAATGGAATGATTACACAATGTAGTATTATAACCGTGTTTTATCAAGAATAGCATGAAATCCTATGGTTCTTGCAAAAATATTCAGTCATATCCAGAAACAGCACGAAAAGTTCTCTGCCGCGCATAATTGTAGAACATTTTTTGAGCGCCAACAAAGGAAACTAGAAGATTCTTTGAATCATTTTCCGAATTCTATTGCTCGTTAGCTCACGCTTGTTCGCATTGCTCATGCATGCTTTAAGGTGAGTTTCGTTCTACAACAAGTGCAACGTAACGAGTCGGCACCATGTGTGCGGGTACCAGCAATAAGCAACAGCTGGTCCATGTCGTATCTTCTGTCCGAATAATTCGCGCGTTATAGGCCCCTCTCTCGCGTATTCTCCTCTTCCTTCTATCTTCGCTTAACACTTTTCATATCGCTAAACTAGGCCAATCCCTTTTTTTTTTTTTTTTAATAATACACTTTATCATGTTATGGAGCATAAAAGTACGATGTCGGGAATGAAGAGAAATCTATGTAAATTATTTCTAAAGATAATTGTAGCAATCAACCGGTGCAACCGGTATTGTACGAAATAGCTGTCGGCTGCTTAAAAATAATTTGTCAAATTACGATAATATTCGTTTACTGCACGTTAACGATACACCAAACGCGAGACTGATCTGTGCTGCAAATTTCTATGCCGAATGGTAATCACGTGGCGTGTGCATGCGATCGTTACGTGCATCGCCGCACGTAAATGCACGTGTGTGCGAGTGTGTGTGTGCACATGCGTCCACCGCGTGCGTGCACGTGTGTTGCACTAAGTTCTCGTAATAAAACCGGACCTCGCGTCTACGCCTTTTCCCGTTCTGCAGCCTGCTCTCGTTTCGATCTTCGCAGGAAGCATTGCCGCGCCGCGCCGCCGCGAATTAGATGGCGGCTTCACCAATGGAAACCACGATGTACCACGATCAAATTTCTAAATGGCCTAGAAACACAAGCCAGAAACGGTTGCCGGTTAGATTGCACCCGCGGTGAAATTCGAGGTTGCAACTCGACACAACACATCGATTAAAAAGGACTTAGAAAATTCTTTATAACTTTATACGGATAAAACTTTCAATATAAATTAATTCAGGCTTTTACGTTTGCTGTTTTCATGTACAAAAAAAAAAGATTGACAAATCGCAATTCTCAACTCTCTAATTTCCGTTCACGCACAATAGAATTTAATTATAATTATAATTATAGATACTGCTGGTATTATGTGTTTGGAATATCTGTAGTAATACGAATAATATGAGCGAGTTACAATTATAGATGTTATTATAGATATTACGAGAGAGTTCAGTGTGTATTGGTTACATAAATCACCACCATTTTATATCATATCGATGAGAAGTACAGAGATGGTGACCGCTCAGTAGGGAGAAATGGCGTACGCCAATAGTTCGAGCAAATCGGAATATGTTGAACTAGTATCCCGGTGCAGTTGCATTAGTGTGAGTGTCATTACTCTCGTCATGCTTCACAGGAACACTTTCACTGCCTTTTAGCTTAAAATCCGTCTACGCGATCCGACTACTTCGCACACATTGCAGGAAAATCTATGAACGATGTTGGATCGATATCATCTGTTTGCAATTTCCAAATTGCGCTTTAGATCTTGAAATAGTATCAAAGGAAGAAAAGGAATCGTCTGTAAATTCGTAATAGAAATAGTTTTAAAACGTAATTTTTGCATTGCATTTTGAAAATTAATTTTTGGTTGTAATTGATTTGCATATCTGTCATACAATCTACTTTATTTTATACGTTTTTAAAAAACGTTTTAAAATATAAAAATATAAATAAATTATAAAATTAATTTTAGCATTACTTATCGGCAAATGATGACACAAGGAGAAATTTATTGGCTTAAATGCAGATATGAAAAGAAGATGAAAGTTGATAGCAAAGAAAAAAAGAGAAAAAAATACGCGGCAGTAATTTGGATTAAAATATGCTTGCGGCTACGTTAGATCACAATATAGTGACAGGAAGCATAGCAAAGAGTTTAATGAACGATTTCGTAATCATAAACGTGCGTAGTAAATACTGTCAGTCATGTTGTACTGTCTCACAATCCATGTTAATTAATTAATTACGACGAAAATTTATTCTTTATGTCAACAGTTTAATTAAACAATCTTATTATCTGGCCAATTGAAATAACATCTCATATTCGTAATTTTATGTAAAACTGACGCAAATATAACGATGAATAAACAAACTCGATTTTCAGAAACATTTATTAAAAGATTAAAATTAGACTACATTCTTTGTATGTATTGATCGTGGCGCACAGAGTTGTGCGTCTATTTTTTGTGCCAAAAACCTGGATTTAAATTCCACTGATCAGAAACATCTGATTTTATTCAATCAATACTTCTCGGAAGGCAATGGCAAACCACGAGAATATTTTGCCGTGAGAATCTTCTAAATTAGACCGTTCGGAATTGGCGCGGCGTTTAAACTGTAGGTCCCGCATATCTGCAATGTGTAAATTGTAAAAAAAAACGCACATCACAGAAATACGCTGAGAGATCACCATGCTCTGACAAGAGCTAAGGATTGCATTGAAATCGTTTGATAGAATAGTGATCAAATCAATTTTATAGTTACTGGTACCAAAAACTTAATTACAATTAACAAAACTTTTTGTAATTTGTTATATGAAAATAATTATTTGGTTAAGGCTACAAATTGTTTGGTCGAAACAACTATATATTTAGTAACTATCACTATAAAATTCATTTGATCACTATATTCAAACTTTGGTTGATTTTACCAAACATTTCTCTCAGTGTGGAGAGAGATATTCTTTGTATAATAAATATTGTTACTCATTTTGTATTATCTCTCTTTATGTTTTATTAACACACATTTCTTCACATTTCATTTGAACACATTTCTTTCATAGCCTATGTGTGTCGCTTAATAAAACATAAAGAGAAACAATACAAAGAAGTATAAATTTATTATGCAAAGGATATATTTTAATTTTTATCTTTTAATAATTGTTTTTAAACATATGGTCTGTTCATATATTGTTACACAGGCGTCGTTTTTTTAAACGAAATAATAAATAAGATAGAAATTAAATTTTACACGTCTAGTAACACATATGTAATTTTATTAAAGATTAAAATAAATTGAGACTTATAGATTTTAAAAGCTAACATTGATAATATACCAAGAGAAAAAAACAAAAAATGTTGTAAAAGATCTTTATTAAGATAACGCAAAATTAATTTTGTGAGACGTTAAAACTCGGAATTGCGAGTTCAAAACTAGCGAGTTTAAAATACTCTGGCACAACTTCCAAGTTGCAAATATTAATAAACCATAGAAGAATCTACATTGGAAGTTCATTTCGTGAATTATTTCTAACTGAATAAGGAAATCGAGAATTCCATTAAATTGTTTCTTTCAATAATTTCTCTATAAGCGCTGTTCATTATCAGTTAGCAAATTAATGAAAGACACGCGATAAAGAGTGGTTGCAAGAATTCTTGTTGATTCAACAAAAGAGCAATCGATTCATCAGCATTCGTTTCACCATCAAGACAATGGACCACCAGAGTGAAAATAGGGCAGCCATTTTGCATCGATTTACACAATAAATTGTTCCTAAATTGCATTCCGATTTTTTCTCGCAACATTGTAGCATAGTAATACGCTAACGCAACACGATTGATTAGAACTTTACTTTGTTATCAACTAAACTGATAATGTTGTATATTGATAAAGATTTTGCACTAATGTGAAAATATCGCCAATTTACACTTTGAATGCTATTATAACTGTAAGAATTAATTAATGCATCAAACAAAAATTATTTCTTATGTAGAAAATGCATAAAGATAGCAAGTGCTGTTACAAATGCAAGAAACTGGATAACTATGAAATTTAATGAATCCAATGTACCGTAAAACATGTTGTAATAGTATCTCCTTTTTGCCAAGCGAAATGATATCGTTCGGAATCAGTGTTCGGGTAATGCTCCGTATAAGGAGATACAATTTCCCGATATTGAAGATACGTAATTGCATAAAATTTGGCTCAAGTTCTAGAAAGTTGAGCGCGTTAACTAATATACTATTTCTTGCTTTACTCGTACTTTTCGTCGCCTTTTCTCGGCCTTGCGTCTCGAAAATGGAACGAAACGTCTCGTCCGACTTGGTAACTGGACAAAATCCAACTCGCCTTTCGCCCGCGAAATTCAAGACCGGAGTGTTGCAGTTCGCGGTATATCGATTTCCACCTACGACGCTTTTCTATCGTGCGATTCCGGCTTGTTGCGGGTCATATATAACCTTGCAGTGAAGGCGTAGTCGCCCGACACGCCCGAGCAATTCCCACAGCATTGGAGAACTGAAGCGAATGGTCACCATTATGGTGCTCACCGTGACATGTTACCGGTGTTTAAACAGTAAGCTCTATTTTTTGCACAATCCTAATCTACCAAAGGTGTCCATGCCAACAAATTTTTTCATTAATTAAATCTAAACAAGTTGGAAAGAAAAAACGGAAGAAATGGAAAAAAAATATTAATTAAATGCTAATTAAATATGTTGCGTGCAAAATATATTAATTATCAACATTTTGATAAAATCTGAAAAGCAGATAAATATTGCTAAATGTGTATCTCCTTTAATTAAACTGGTTCCCGACAAAATGTGTTAGACGGTATACAGTGAGCGAGTAAATTGGTAGAATCTTCTTTGACGAACGACAATTTCAGATGAAATGAAAAAATAATAGCTGCTGTTAGAATGCAAAGTTCTTTAGAAGAAACTTCATTTTTATTAGTTAAAATTTTTCGATTTACAATTCGATGGAAATATATTATAAAGAACTTCGCATTTTCGTAGACTTGTTCCACTAATGTAGATTAACTTTGATATCGGAACTTACTCTTTAACCTTTTCTATCAATTAGAAAATGATAAATTAAAGTTAAGCTACATTGGTGAAAATGAGCACTAAAGTCACAAATTGACTCGACTATTTGATTACATTAATTTTTTATTAAGTGGCAGAAAATATTGTGATGAATATAAAAAAATTATAAGGAAGTTATGGTAATCAATTTAACTTGCGTTAAAATATCATTGACTTTAAATTCGTTATTAAATTATAGGTTTCTAAAGTAACATCAGGCCTGTATATAGAGGGCTGTATATACTTATGTTGAGCAAAGCGAATATAAGATTTAATGATATCATCTCTCGCAGGTCGTCTACGAGGAAATTAGCAGATGAAAGTAAAATCACCGTTAAACTTTAATTACGAACGTTCGTATTCCGGAATACTCGGAGGAGTTGTATCCTCGAGCGGGTTTCAGCGTGTCAACCAATACCGACTACCTGGGGCTTCGGAAGAAGGATAAACTACGTAGCTGTATAAGCGCTGCTTAATTAATTTTGAACCGGCGCCTTAAGGACGGATCTGCCTTGCCTTTAAGATGCTCGCGCTTAGTCCATCCTTAAAAGAAAGCCCGAAGTGAATGATAGTCATCGTTAGTCACCTCGCGCTCCAATGCGTTTTCCCGAATTTATCTCCAAGCCAACCGTGCTGGATTTATTTTTGGCATGATAAGTGGACCTTTCTATCGTCAGGAAGCAGAGAGGGAAGATGAAGAGGAGCAGAGATACGCTGTAGAGGTGCGAGGATGAGGGAAAAGGACCCTTCAGAAGAGAAAGAGGGAAAAAGAGAGGGGGGGACTATAGTCATGATAGAGACGGTCATTGTGCTATGTGAACTCGCTTTTCAACTTGTTCTTCACCTCTAACATCTATTTTTTTATCACTCGCTTTGCCGCGTGTTGGTTTTTGTTACTTTAATTAATAGTTTTGCTAGAGTAATGAGATGCTATAAACATATTTATCAAGAAATTTTATTTTACGCACTGATAAATTTTTTGTCTACATCTGTAGAAAACTACGAAAGTGGAATAGATTCGTCTAGAAAACATTACGCAGTGTAGAATATAATACATAAATGCATTATTTACAGCTCCGTTTAATTAAATTCTTCTTAATACACGAGTATAATCGATTAACATCCTATATACTTTCACTTCGCACTTCCGTGACTTTTACACGTAGATTTTTTTCATCTTTAGTATTTAAAATAAAATAATTGCATAGCTGGAGAGAAAAGAGAAAATATAAAAAAGTATGAGTAAAAATAACCGATCTGGGATGAATTCTTATTTATGCTCTTCTAGCGTTATTTGAAGATGCACCAATTTAAAGATTCAAGTGCAGTTTATTCGTGATATTCCTATTATTGTATAGTCACGTCGCTAACGATTCGTAGTGGTTGTTTCTCATTCCAGATTCGTAAGAGCTTGCAGACTTACAATTGTATTACGAACACTCGCAGCTAAGTCGTGCTTCGGACATTTTAAATTGGTATCTAGACGAAATGACCACAGAAACGACTTTGCAAAGAGTAGTTGTACTGTACAAAACAAAATTTTCTTTGTAATTCAAGAGGAGTCAACTTTTATTAAATTGTTTGCCTCGTGTATCGGATTTAACACTGCGCCGTCAACTCCTATTACCTTGAAGTTGGCATGCCATAAACTTTCCATCCCGCGCTGAATGTTTATTGGCAATATGAAAATTGAATTTTAATCACTTGTCCAGATTCAAAGCAAAATTTGCCGTGGCATTTTGAAATGAACGTCATTAGGATTGCGTTATTACGCTCGGCGATTAACGTGCAATTTTCACATGTTTCTGAATAATTTATTGAACATAATTCATCGAAAGGTAAATGTGTTGGAAGAGAAAAATAAAAAATATTTTTTCATGTCATGAACTCTTATTTTGCAAACAAAAAGTAAAGTTTATGATAAATTTATATTTAATAGTCAAAATTAATATTCTGATAAAATTTGATTTCTTTTTATAATTTGTAAGAGACATATAGCTTTGTGTAATAATTCTGTAAAAAATGCAACAAAATTGAAGTTAGCAGTAAAATATTAAACTGTCAACATTATTAAAATTCGGTGCAAAGTTTGTGTAATGAATCTCGTGGATTAAAAATAAATAAATTTAGCTTCCTTATGATGCGCGTAGACGAAAGACGATCGCGAAGCTATGACAATGCGAGAAGAGAAAGAGTCAAGAATGAAAGTCGTGGTCGGTAGCTGGCTCGTTGGGTACCAAACGATCTGGCGAGGATCCAAGGCACCGGCAATCGATATATACACGTTAGCTTATGAACAATGGACTCGAATATCGCCGCAAATAAACGGGGCCACACAATTTCGACTCAGCGTCTCAAGTAAACTTTATATAT
>QKQZ01042283.1:0-17484 GCA_003595255.1 Solenopsis fugax
TAACATATTAAAGGCTCGTCAAGATCGGAGGTGGACACCTCGGATCGGTTCCTTGTGAGATAAATTGAAAATAGACGATCTTATATAGGCTTATAATTACTGCTTATAGGCATATAAGTTATGAGCCGACTACACTTTTTCTCGCTTTGCAACGAGAAACCGGTTTCTTTATTGACAATTTCATTCAGGGATTGCTGACATGGAGGATTTTGTTTCATCTTGTTGACGTTAAATCTACATATTGACTTATTCGGTTTTAGTATTAATACTATGTGATATGTTTTGTGTCAAACTTGTGATGTGGCTTATTATGATTACGATTTATATTTAATTTATTTATTTTACTTTACTTTAATTATACCTTTCGTATTGACTATGTCATTTGAATATTGTAGAGGCAAATTCAAAAATTGTTTAAACTTCATGGTCAAGTCTGCTCAACTTTATATTGATTATAATAATATAGAGGTAAATTTGAAAATTGTTTAAATTTTGGCTGAGGATGGTTAAGTAAAACTGAAACGTCTCTGTAATTGAATAAACTATTAAATATATGCAAATAACATCGTTTATCTGCTCGATGTATTTGACCTTTTCTTATTATGATATAACTGTTAGATAATACACTTGTTATATAAGTTAATTATATTGTTGAGTGGAACATTATAACAGTTTTATTACTGTAACTTTGTCTTTGCTGGGAATTTATAATATATATTGCCTTAATTGTTTACAAGGGAAAAATTGACGTAAATAATACGTAACTAATCCATATAAACGTAATCTTAAAATGTATGGCATAACCCTGCTTGATAAGATATCAAATATTTATACTTTCTTAATATTATACAGATTAATTTTTGTTATTAACAAAGTCGATTAAAAATTAAATCAACTGATATATCCTGTTATCAAATAATATGTTTTTCCCGTCTTTTCTGCTTTGTTTACAATCTTTGCGGAATCGAAGTATGTGAAGTATGTATGATTATATCGCCGATTATAGCGTTTTTTACTGTGCGCACTAGTTCTCCCAGTAAAAAACGCTATTAGTTTCATCGGCCCGTTGAATTTATAATAACAGCCAACTGTAAAACTTAAAACTGATCATCCCTAATCTAATTTTTTAATTTGAAAATTACTTAATTATTAATTTTGAGTATTACATTTTACACAAATAAATTATAATTTGTAGGAAATGGACAAAGAAAAACAAAATAATACGGCTAATTTTAAGCTTTGCAATTGGCTATTCTTTAATTTTTGACCAATCAAGTTAATCAGAAATGGAATCGGCTCTCTGTAATGACTACGAGGTCGCTACAGCTCCTCGCATGGTGGCGCCCTTGCACCGGCGAACCGCAGAACTATCGAACGGCGGTGTACAAGTAGAACCATAACCTCTCAGGACTTCGGTGGAGCGAGTGGAGCATAGTCGGAGTCGCCGCATCGATTTCTCCTTGATTTCGGTGATCGGCGGATAAGAATCTCATCGTGCGGGAATAGCGTGAGCAGCGTTCCGTTGAGTATGCCGCACGTCGTGTCGCCGATCTGCGTGACGTATTAATTACGGCGCACAATCACACCGCGAGGGCGACGACGACGCATGCAAAGAATGGCCTCCCGGAAGCGCGGAGTGCGATGAAACAGTTATTATGTTGCCCTCGGCCGGCCACTTCCAAAAGATAATTTGTCCGTTTTATGACGGCGGCTCGTGCGATCGACCCTATTGCCACTTCAAGCACTCCAAGCAAGGTAAGGGCTTGCGACTCCCGTGGCCTTCCTCGACGGCGCATAATCCCGGGTTCTTCTCGACGTAGCTTAATGTGCGAGAGGATCTCCTGAATCGAGAAAATCTTAAGGAAAACTCCGCATGTTGACTGTGTTATTCTTGTGCCTTTCGCACGCTGACAAATTGTAATCACTTGAATAAAATCTTGACTTTGTAATAGATCCTTTGTTTGCTTCCTTTGTCCATTATATCAAAGGAGACAAAGAACCTTGAAAAAACTGAATCATGCAACATCTTTTTTGTCAAAGACTTAAAAACTAAAAGTTAATCCTGGATATCATAAGAATTCAATTCTTAATATTATATATTTGATTAATTATTTATTAATTGTTTTATACATGGGTTTAAATATTAAAGTCAGTATATTTGTGAGCCTAGATATTCAACCTTCTGGAGCTAACGCTGGGGGTTTAATAGATTGAATTACAAATCTTGAATTATTAATTGTTATTGAAATAAATTTAGTATTCTTTTCTAAATAAGTTGTGTCATTTTGATTTTTTGAAATTAATTAGTAGTTTTTAATTAATATAAATGGTTCTTACAAACTCAGCGTCAGCAACTATGTTACAGATTTTGATGTCAGCTTCAAAGGAAAGTTTAGAATAATTCGAACATGCATTGGTACTGTATATGTAGAATTAAGCATTTAAATATCTTGAGAAATTATTTACAAACTGGTTTATTAAATAACAGACAATTTTGTATGGACATATATAAAATAAATGACATATATGTTTTATGTAGAAGATGAGAGTGCAGCAGAAGTGGCTGGGGTGGTGGAGACCCAGACGACGGAACAAATGCAAGAGGACAAATGTACCAATGTGTCCTCAACCCCTGACATGTTGCAACACTTAGTGACAGAAGCTGTGAAGAAGGTACTTGCGAATCAGGAAGTTGCCGATACAGAGAAGGTTTCGCAAAATATCGTCTCTCAAGTGGTAGAAGGGCTCAAGCCGACCCTGTCCTCTGGTTCCGCCGTCTCTATACACAACATTACACCTAGTATAGGAAAGCATCTAATGATTCCTACACCTATTACGAAACCGGTCGCTTGCGTTTACAATCCAACACCGATAGCGGAACTGAAGAAACGGCATATACCTGTAATCTCCTATATGCCGAATAGGGAGAGTAGAGTAGCTGTGAAACGTAAATTCTCGCCGGAAAGGGCTAAACCGTGGCCGAACGTTGTTCAGGAGTCGAGTAGTTCTCAAGTCACAACGGAAGTCACATATAAACCCACTGCGATAGTGAATACAACTGATCAGGATGCTGTACAGGGTTATGTGCCGACATGTAAGTCGGACACGTCCTCATCGAATTCGTACGACGATAGTAATTCGAACGATTATCAACTTAAATTTAAGGAGGAATATTATCCGAAATCTAAAAAGAAAAGGGAGGAGTATGTTCCAAAAAAGATCAAAGCACCGTTAAAGACGGTTCAGCATTTAAACGACGCCACTTTGAATCAGTTTGATTCCGAGTTTGATATGCTAGACGAGATCATTACTTCTAATCACGTTACTCCTGCAGCACTGAAACAAGCAAAAGCATCGGCTAGCGATGATTCTCAAGATTATTTCTTTGATATTGAACCTAGGTTCTCAGATGACGAATCCATTGAGGACACAACTACGTATGATCCTAATATGAGTGAAAAAAAATCTGAGCAAATGGAAGATGTGAACGAGAAGGGGAAGGAGAACTTACAACATGAGGAAATTGATACTACAGATAAACAGACGAGCAATAAAGATAATAAAATACATAGCAATCATCACCATGATGCTAAAACGGGTGATATCAAAAGTAACGATAGATCTAAGGAACATAAAGCGAGTGACTCGAGGAAATTTTCAGAGAGAAGAGAGGACGCCAAAAAGCAGGATACTGATAAGGAGAAACATCAAAGTCGTGATAAAAGTAAAGAAAAAGATAGTAGAGATCGTCATAGTTCCGAGAGGAGGAACAAAGGAAGATCTAGGCGCAAATCGGATTCTAGAGATAAGCACCGCTCTTCCTCTAGTAAAGACAAGCATAAGAGGAGAAGCAGTCACGATAGTAAAGACTCTTCGCGTGAAAGCAAAGAACACTCGGATTCGCGAAGGCACAGACACACCTCTCCGAAGAAAGATCAAAACAATCGTCACAAATCCAGCCGGCACGACAAGCATAAATCAAGTTCGAATTTGTCCAGTTCCAAATCGAGTAAACATACGTCAAGCAAAAGCGACAGGAAGCATCGTTCGGAATCAAATCGAAGATCTAGTGACTCTTCCAGAAAGTCTAGCAAGCATAAAGAAAGCAGCAGCGAAAGGAACTCATCTGACAGATCTGATAATTCTATAATCAGTATTCATTCTTTTAATAATGATGAGATTTTAGAACTGTCAGATTCTGATCACGATGTACAAGAAGAATGCTTAAGAATTTTTCAGGTAAATAATCTTTACGTATTCAAAGATAATCGTAAATAATTTTTATGAGGAGATTGAATGTGTAATTTATATTTATAATTCTGATGTTTAACATAATTATAATATTTTAATTATAATTATACAATTTATATACATTAGTTGGCAATTAAACTTTATTTATTATTGTTGCCACTATTTGTGTAATTTTATTCTTATACATTTTTTAATTAAAATTTAATTAAATTATTTAAATTAATTTTAATTAAAATCTGAATTATAATTAAAGATTATTAAAATTTTCCTGATTTATCTGATAAGAAATAAGAATTTATTAATAAAAGTAATAATTTTTAATACTTCTTTAAAACAGTTAGTTCATGTTGTATGTATCTAATCGTTTTTTAGGAATATCAAGCTTCAGACTATCCGCAACTAGTATCAGTAAAAAAATCTTTGAAAGAAGAGACTGAAAATGTAGAAGAAGCAGATGTTGGTAAGAAAAGAATTGCGCATCCTTCGGCGGCCACAACTGTTACAAGACAGTTAGGTCCTAGTCAGCCACCAAAAAAGCTTATAACTCCGCAACAAAAAATGTACGAGCGATGGCGTTTGATGCGAGAAGCAGCAGCTCAAAAAGCTGCAGAAAAGGCAGCGGAGAAGACGTCAGCTGATACGAAGCTTCAAATTGCATCTATGTCAGCAGATCGGTCTTCAACTACTATCACGCAACATGCATCAGTCCACAAAGAATATGTTGAGTCTACCTCATCGATAAATAATAGTGATGTGCTACCGAACACAAATGGTAAGTTGAATACGACAATTAAAATGAAATGTTATTAAGATAATCTTGTTATTCATGTTTTTTTGAATATCTTAAATTACTTAAAGTGAGATTTTGTGATTCGTAATTTGTCAGTACTCGTATAGTGCGCTATAATTGAAATATAGATTTCTAAATTATTTGATCTCGTAATTCTTTCACTGACAATCTTCAACTCTTCAATCAAATTTGTTTGAAATCGAGACATATGTGGGATGAGGATCAGGATTGAATTTAAGATTTCTGTAAACTATTTACCAGTACAAAGGATTTGCAATGATTTTATCGATATTTAATTTTATCGAAAAAATGTTTTGCCTAACAGATTTAGAAAAGCGTAGGATGTTTAAATTACATCAAACACTTTGATATGCATTTTAGGTCCTACGCAATGGAGGAATATTAAGAATAGGAATTAGAATTTTAGAATCAATTTCCTCAATAAATACTATAGATATTAATAAAACACAATGGATATTAATAAAATATAAAATATAAAATGTGTTATACGAAACACAACATAATTTATTATTTAATATCCATTGTACGTTACATTTAATATTTATTGAGGAAATTCTAAAATTTTTATTTTTATTTCTAATATCTAATATTCCTCCATTATATACCATCAGGGTCTTAAGTGATTTGATATCAGTTTTACAAATTTTTTTAAGTTAAATTTTTTTTAAATATATAAGAAAATAAATATTTTGTATTTTTTATTTTTTTTTTATAATAGACAGTATGAAGTTTTTATTGGTATAGTTCATTTTTTTAAAATATAGTAAATAATATTTAATAAATTAAGTTTTAGGTAGGTGCGACATATATACTGGAATAAATCGTTTGATGTTAATTTAACAGATGTTAATTTATATTACAGGTCGCGTTCGAATTGCTCATGTCCCATATGCAAAATCCCTTGCGTTGGAAAAGAAAAAGGTAATAACAGCGAGGAAGAGCGGATACGCTAAGGGGGTAGATAACAAAACAATAGCGCAAACCACAAAGGGTGGTCCACGCATCGCCCACGTACCGCAGGTGGTAAGTTCTAATTACAAAACTTATCAAAAATGTACGATGGTGCAACTTGGTTCCATCGTCCTGTCGTGCTTGGGTATTATTATATATTCAATAAAATTTTATCTACACCAGGTGCCTCAACTTGTGCGTCCAGAACCGCTGCAAGTCGCCACCCAGAAGTTTCCCTTAAACGTCCGTCAGTATTACATTAATTTAATGCACGATATATGCGTGCAAATTTATACAAACGGCGATGACGCGGCGCAACGAGCCGTCAAAGAAGAACTCGCGTGTCACGAAAGGTGCAAGGCGCTCGCGGTTTATAAGAGTTCGTGCATGTTAGCGGCTCATAGATTAAGGAAGGAGGTAGATCAAAACAAATCGGACGAAAGGTCTACTGGCTCGAGCTACGGTATGGTGTCCCACGAGGCTGTTCTTGCTGGCAAATCGAAAGGTTCTTGGAGCGTAATTAAAACCAAGAGGAATGTGACAGATTTTAAAGGACCAGCGTTCTATAATATGCTCAAGAAATGGATCATGACAGAACAACAGCTTAGAGATAATGGATTTCCACGTAAACACCCAGATGATACAAAGGTAAACAGTATAGACGGTAAAATATATAAATAAGGAAGTGTACATTTGTTCAGATTATTAGAAATAAAATAAGATAAACGATAAAAAAAATATAAAATAGTAGAGACTTCCTTTTTGATCGAAATGATACAGCATTTTGTTCATCTAACAAAAATGCATTTTATATTTTGCAGGGACGAGCGAAGGTGTATGTAACAAATTCACGGAACCAAAGCGTTTTGTCAAAAGTGCCTAATGAAAGAATATGCAGTCGATGTGGCCAAGCGTATATGATAGACAAACAGGGCATTGCTGTGCAGCAACAAAATTGTATATATCATTGGGGTAGGAAGTTTACGGTCAGAGGCGAGGGCAAGTACAGTTGTTGCCAGCAGTACGGTTCTGCTACTGGTTGCTGTGATGCGAAGACACACGTGTGGGATTACACGGATTACGAGAATCTTCGTGGTTACGTTAAAACTTTATCGAAAGGTATTTTTGGATTTCTTGAACTCTTCGATTTACTCAAATGTATAATATTAATTTGTTTTTCTATGTACAAAGATGTTCCTATTGACGAGCAAGGTGTTTATGCACTTGACTGTGAAATGTGTTATACTACACAAGGCTTAGAATTAACCAGAGTGACGATCATTGATGAAGATTGTAAAGTGATATACGAAACGTTAGTCAAACCGCATAATCCGATAATTGATTATAATACGAGGTGAATAATGATCTAAAACTGATTAGATATGTATTTGCACGTTATTTAGAATATAAATGGAAATATTGATTTACATATAGTAATTTTCTATATTACGTGTGCGCGATAGGTTTTCTGGGATCACAGAAGACGACATGAAAGATGTGACGACGACTATTTTAGATGTACAAGCTACGCTCCTTACAATGTTCTCGGATAAAACGATCTTAGTCGGTCATAGTCTCGAAAGTGATTTTAAAGCTTTAAGGTTGCTCCACGATACCGTTGTGGATACCAGTGTCATATTTCCGCACAGAAATGGATATCCACAAAAAAGAGCATTGAAAAATCTCTGTTCTGAATATCTCAGAAAAATCATACAAAATGATGGTAAGTTTAATTTTTTTAATAAAAAGGACAGAAGATGAAATCTATATAAATGACATCTAATAATAATTTGTGTTCCAGTTGGTGGCCATGACAGTAAAGAAGATGCTGTTGCTTGTATGGAGTTAATTCACTGGAAAGTGAAGGAAGAAGCTAAATTACAGTGAACAACTTATACTCTCAGTTTAAGAAGAACAAACACATTGCGATTGTTATATGTTTAGTAATAATGACATGTTTTTCGCTTTCGCGATACTATTGACAAGATATTGTTAAAGACGACCAGTTCTGAGTAAACTGATGAGTAGTTTCGTAATCGAATGAGTCCATCGGAAATAAGAGTATAAACATCTTTATTATACTATTTGTTTATCCGATATGAATTTTAACAATTAGTATATTTATGAGCAATGTTTATTATTTTTTATAGAGGTATTCATATTTATAATATAATAATAATAATATAATATTCACGTAAAACTGTATTTTTTCATGATTATAATTAGTTTTTCTTTTTCGATAATCTTTTTAGAATTTATCGCATCATAGATGTATCTACACATATCTACGAAATATGTCTAAATAAGTCATGAAGTAATAAAATCATGAAAATTATTAATACATTATAAACTAATTGTTCAAATTTTGATAATTATCAAAATTTCTATTGGTCGGTCTTTAATTATGTTTTGTCGGTAGGGAAGTACTGGCCAGTAATGTTGCGCATACTTTACTGCCTACATACTGCGCATATTTTGTATACTGTATTATATCTTGTGTATAAATATGTAATATACACTTATTATCCTCGACTTAGGACTTTTTTCAAATTAAATTTAGAATCATCTAACTAATAAGATCACATCGCGACACCAATTTTCATCATATTTATCAAACGTAAAATATCATGATAATAGAGGGAATCAATGCGGAGAATTTCATGACACAGTCATTACATTTTTTCTAATATTTTTGTACTTCCTGTTATTACTTATTTATATTTTGTAGCAGTAAAAAGACGAAATACGTTGCTTGCTATTTATTTACTGATCTAATTTTACAGCGTAGATTTTCTCAAGAATCAAATTAACAGTTTAGTAATGATATTGTACGTTTATATATAAGTCACGTAACAGATAAATATATTTATTTTTTATACTGTATTTGAGTTTGTGATGAGTTTATGCATTATCGAAAGATGCATTTATCCCTTGAATAATTGGAATATATAAGTAAGAATTATACACATACTTTATGCATAATTAAATGTTGTATATAATAGTGCGTGCATGTTTGCGTGTATAGTTATAATGAAATTATCATGCACATTTCTACACATTTTGATTATATACTATATTTTAAATAATATTAAAATTTTTTAAAGACAATTAGATATGTTTATAATGTTAAGCAAGGCTTAGAATATATTATGTCTCCTGAAATCCTAAAAAATCATTAGGAAAATGTACATTGAGAAGAGATTGCAGAAAATGATAAATTCAATTAAAATGTAAGTCTCTGGTGCAAATAGATGCTATTATATGAAGAGAAAAAAAAGAAGGGTAAACGGTGCGAGGTATTTAATTAAAAAGAACAGATTTATGACAAGCGTAGAACGTCGAGCAGAAAATTATTGCGCAAGAATCTAAATTTAAAATATGACAAGTATAAAAGGAGGGCAAGTACGAGTCAAGCGCGGTTAGTGGTGCGCAAAAGAATTCAAAAGAGGATTAAAATAATCACATAAATTTAATATGATATTAAATTTATGTGATTATTTTAATCCTCTTTTGAATTCTTTTGCGCACCACTAACCGCGCTTGACTCGTACTTGCCCTGCTTTTATACTTGTCATATTTACAATTTCACGAGTCTAACTTTTTTGTATATTTAATCTAAATTTAATTTACTTGTATCTTTTTATTTTTATTTAAAAGTAATTATTATCTGGGACATGTTTTAAACATAAAATAATAATAATTTGTATTATAATGCGAAAAATGCATGAACACGAAGTTAAGGTCGGGATAAGTAATGTCACTTGTCGCGTGAAGTTGCGCGAGACGAAGCCGTTCCTCGCCATCTTCATTTGGTTCACGTTTTATAGAACGTGGTGGACGCGGGACGGACCAGCTCCAGAAAGGATGTCATCGCAACTCGTTTAATAGGTGAGCGAAACTTACATTGATCTTGCATTAACATTTACTGGCAGACTAATCATCGCGTAGTATATAGATTCGGTGCTCGCGTATCGATAATTCGTGAAAACGCGTAATTGGTCGCTCGCAGAGCGCGCGTATCATTCTTGACAATGCGATGAGGATATTATCGTGTATTATTAGTAACGCGCAGAGCACGCGGATATCTATCTACAATACGCCTGTTCTGATCGAAATTAAAAGCGAGATATGTAGTGTGGCCGCGGCGCGAGCGTGCGTCAATCTTGATGCGTAAAATTATTTGCGCGGGCAACGATCTGAAGCCGGCTCGCCATCTTTACGTGCATTTACGTGTCTGATTCCAAAGTGCGGTGGACCGAGCGGACGCGGAATGACGGATCGGAACCGGAGCGAGTGGCGTCGCGACTTGTTCAACAGGTAAGCGAAACGAATATTGTGAAATAGATCGATGCTCATGCATTGGCGATCCATAAAAACGCGATGTCATAGTAATTAATATCTATCAAAAGTGTATTGCGAGAAATAATTAATTGACAACGCGACGATCGTATTATCGGAGTAATGCACGCGGATATCTATCTTTTAACATCTTTTTAATGTTAATCTTTTACGCTTATTCTAACGTGTGGCATATGAAATAATAATATCAACGTCATAAGAGACAACGTATATTATTTGTCGCAAAATACGCTGGTATGTATTAATGTGAAGTTGAGAGCGGGATGCGTGGCGTCGGTCTGAAGTTGACCGCGCGGGAGACGAAGCTGTTTGCGCCATCTTGATTCCATTACTGTATCATTTACAGAACGCGGTGGACGCATGCAGGATGGATCGGAACAGGAGCGAGCGGCGTCGCGACTCGTTTAACAGGTAAACGAAATCAATCTCTCTCTCGCATCAATATCTATTGCCAGTTTAATCATCACGTAATACAAATTCTGTACTCATACCGGCGATTCGTATAAATGCGTATTTTGCAATAATTACTAAGTCGTAGGTACGTGTGTCGCGCTACCTGTTGACAACAACGATATATATTATCGGGTTGCAAATAACATGCGCGAATGTCGAGCTTATAATATTAATACGCTTCTACCGTATAATACGAAATAATAATCGTCATAAAAGACAATGTATATTTATTGCTTGAGACGCGGATCAGTGCATGAATGTGAAGTTGAGAGCGGGATGTGTAGCGTCATTACGTCACAAGTGCGGCGTCGCTATGAAGTTGTCGGCGCGGGAAATAAAACCGTTTCGTTTATTTAATTGCATTTACTTTTTATTTGCAGAACACGGCGTACGCAGAAAGGATCAATTCTGGAACGAGTGGCGTTACAATTCATTTAATTGGTAAGCAAAATTTACATTAACAAATGCATTTATTTTTTAACAACACCTAATTATTGCATAAATCATAGATTTGGTACTCGTTTGTGACATATAGCAAGCCTTTACTTTTCAATAATATGAAAAAAAATGTTCTTTAATAAAAATAAAAATAAAAAATTGTCTCAAAGAAATTACGAATTTAATAAATAAAATTATGTCCGGACATAATAGTAATTCCACGAATTAAAATTATGAATACGACATAATAAAAATACGGAACTATTTTTATGTCGAAATATTGTTATAATTTTAATTCGATGATTTTATTATGCCTTGACATAATTTTAATTCACTTTTATTATGCCGCGATATAATAAAAATTCGATGAATTAAAATTATGTCAAGACATAAAAAAAATAATTCGACAAATTAAAATTATGTCGCAACGAAATAATAATTCCATGAATTAAAATCGATATAAAAATAATTCTGTATTTCTGTTATGTCGCGTCCATTATTTTCGTAGAATTTTTATTATGTCCAGACATAATCAGAATTCGTAATTTTTATTGTAGCCATAAAAATAATTCTGTCAAGACATAACTTTAAATAGATGAATCAAATTATGTTATTACATAATAATGATTCCATTTATTAAAATTATATCGTAATATAATAACAATTTCATGAATTAAAATTATGGCGGGACATAATAATAATTCCGAATTATTATTATGTAGTGACATAATTTTAATTGGATAAATCATAATCAGACCATTTTTCTCAGTGTAAGCAAGTATATAAAATTTTTTTGGAAGATTTTATAATCTTGAGCAGACATAATTCGCTTAAATGGAGAATATTTTTTCTTCATGTAAGCAAATTATGTCTGTTTATAAATTTTTCCAAAAAGATGTTACATTAATTATATTATACATGAAATAATGAATTGTTGATTTGCATGCTTGGGTAGTAACTAGTTAAATTGTTACAAGTTAATAATAAAATTAGAAAGTTAATAAATTTTAACTTAATTTAGTTAATTTAAAGAAGATTTAATTTTTAACTTCAACTAATTATTTTTAAAACACAAAACTTTAACTTAATATTTTTTCCTAAGTTAAAAATTTAACTAATATAAAAGGAAAAGATTATAAAAGAAAATATTTGTATATAGAAACAATATTTTTTTGTTATTTCGTATAAACTTAAATTACAAAGAAAATATTAATTTGTTTGATGAGCCATATTATAATAGTTTTGAGTAATCTAACTTTTAAAATTAACGAATTTTATTTGTAATATGAAATTCGTTAATTTTAAAACCTTACCGAGGGGGTAACCACTCTTGAATTCTGGTGTACAACCTATTAGAAGTCCGTTGAATTCCTTGAAGTTCGATGAAGTCCGGTATAATTTGATGAATTTCATGTGTTATACCATGAATTTTTGGCTTTTATAACGAATTTTTGGTTGAAATCAGTTGATCAGTTACTAAAGAGAGATTTTTGATAACCTTTTTTTTAGAAAGATCTTTTAGCAATCATAATGAATTCCAATGAATTCCGACGAAAGTCCATTGAAGTCCGCAGTCCAGTGTATGTACACCTATTTTCTGAGTGATTACCCCCTCGAACCTTACCTTACCTTATGTTAATTTAATCTTAACATAACTTTTGACTAGTTAGCTTTTATTCATGTAATTTTTAAAGTAATTAAATTTATTTTATAAATCATTAACTTTAACTTAATTTAATTTAAACAATTTATTAACTTATCCAACCCTGTTGATTTGACACTAATTTTTTTCTGTGCGAGTGGGTTTTTATGAAAATAGTAGAATTTCTGATTATTATAAATATTAAATATTATAATAGAAGTCGATATCTTATAATCAGAACGTTTGCTAGACTTTATTATAATAATCTGGTAATTCCTACAATATTTCTGATTCGTTCATTTCTGAACAGACGTATTGGTTGATTCAATCAGATTTTTAAACAACGCAACAAGATTTTATTTTATCATTACATTCATATTTCTATTTAATCTTTTTTGTCGTATTGGAAAAGATATTGCGAAAATAATGTTTGCGTTCGCATGGGCATATATGTCAAATATAGGGTACAGTTCGGCATTGAAGATCGTTGCAATGTGCACTCTGATCTCTCGTCACGTTATCGGTCCAATGAGGAAAGCAGATCTCATTGGACTTAGTGTCTAACCGGCCGATCAGCTGGATTTAGCCACGATTTTTGCACAAGTCGCGGGTTGACAAAAGCACCCCAGAAAGTGCGTCTCCTTTAAGTGACTTGTCTATCAGCCGTACGAATCGTGGTTAAGAAGACTTAGTCGACGTTAAACGTGCGTTAAACGTGATTCAGGAGGCAAGACACATTCGCAACGAGCTCACTATCGATCCCGTATCCAGCGCGTCCGAATTGTTAAGTCATTATTTCGCGTAACAAGTAATGTCTCTTACACGTGCCACGAGAATATGTTTACAGCATTATAAAATAAGTTTCTTAATGCTACAATTTTTTTCATTTTTATTTATAATTTTTTTTTCTATTTCAGCTTTTTCGTGGTATGTGTACAAGATGTTGCAACTTTTTGAAAACAATTTTCGTGTTCGATTGGGCACATGTTCAATTACGAGGTACGATTCGGTATCGGGGACCGTCGCAATGTGCACTTTGACTCCTCGTCACGTTATCCGTCTCCTTTAAGCGACTTGTATACCGTACGACTATGGCTTGTAAGATACAAGTGTCGTACGAATCATGGTTAAGAAAGCTTAGTTGGCGTTAAACATGCGTTAAACGTGATACGAAAGGTAGGACTCATTCGCAACGAGCTCACTATCGATCCCGTATCCATCGCGTCCGAATTACTAAGTCGTTATTTCGCGAATTGCGTATACAAGTAATGTCTCTTGCACATGCCACTAAGAAGATACTTGCAAAGATATAAAATAATTTTTTTAAAGTTGAGCTTAATTGGAAAAAAGATCTTGTTTCATCATTTATAAATCTAGTAGCTTCAACAAATAGCTTGTTCAAAAACGGATGAATCAGAAATTTTGTAGGAATTACCAAATTATAATAAAATCTATCAAACGTTCAGATTGTAATAACTAGAATCCTATAAGAACCATAAATTCTGCTTCTGGTTTCACCAGAAACGCTCAGTCATACAAGTTTGTTAATATAATCAGATTATTTTTCTCAGTGTGTGTGTGTGTGTGTGTGTGTGTGTGTGTGTGTGTGTGTGTGTGTGTGTGTGTGTGTGTGTGCGTGCGTGCGTGCGTGCGTGCGTGCGTGCGTGTAAGAAAAAATAAAATTTTCTTGGAAGAATTTATAATCTTAAACAGACGTAATTTATTTTCATGTAGAAAGAAGTATTCTTCATGTCTCATCGATAATTTAAGTAAGAATAAACGAACCGCAGCCGGTTCGTCGCGTCGCGCGTTTGTTCTGGGAGTGCCGTTTAAAGTAATTGGACTTAATTAGTCCACGAGCGCAATTTTAGTGTATTTAACGCGAATGTTCCGCGAGTGCAACGGAACAAAGAGGCTCGACAACTCGACATCTGAGTGGTGAAAAAGGCTTGGAAGAGGCATCGGGCCCCAGCGGAGCAACCTTAGGGTAAATATAACTTCTTATTTAAAATTAATAGTCTTTTTCCCTTTCATCTCAATAAAAAAAAAGAATACTTAAAGAAAGAAAATTAAAATAAAATTTTATACTAGTTGAATTTTGTAAAGGTATTTTTTGGATATGATTGTATTATTAAATATCTAATTGAAAGTCGAGTTTTGAAAATTTGACGTGCGTGTAAAAATTAACTTTTCAAATATTGATTATTTTAAGCGTAGTTTTAATTTTTAAATTTTATATTTGTATGTTACAGTATTACTGTAGCTTCGTGGCTGAGTAACTCCGCTCGTTGCGCATCGGGTCGGTGAATCGGAAATAAATTTTCTTATTATATTTTAATGCTTTTCAAATGTCCTGCGCAGGATCAAAGAAAAGGACACTGAAAGAAAGAGTTGATAATAGCTATTACCAAACTCTTTTCTTCAGTGGACCTGACAATTTATCGAAGGGGAATTCTAATACCCAATCGCGCGCGATCGGTTCGTGAGTGCCGTGTAAAGCATCATGGCGCGATCATATCCGTATTTTCGTGAGTGAATGAGTGCAACAAATCCCAATGATCTGAGGAAGAGGAAGAGGAAGAGCAGGAAGCCTGGGAGGTAACCTTGGGGTAAGTAATATTTGCAACATATAAAGGGTGATATAACGTTTATCTAACCAATCTCAATGATATGTTACAGATATTCCTCGGGATGAGAATTGACGAGAAGCCAACGTTGATCGTCGCCGAATTATTATGAAATAAACGAACCACAACCGGTTCGTCGTGTCGCACGTTTGTTCCGGGAGTGCCGTTTAAAATAACTGCAGGAATTAATTAGTCCACGGGCGCAATTATTCGCAAGTGTTCCACGAGTGCAACGAGAGGAGGAGGAGAGACCTGACCAGCTGGATGTGAGAGTAAGAGGAGATCTGGGAGACATCGGCATACCAATCTTTCGATTAGTTATTTATTTTTTATATATTATTTACCCCACACAAATTTTTCTTGTAAAACTGTAAGATCTTATGCTTGAGGGAAAGAGATTTAAAAAAAAATTTTTTTCTCTATTAATATCTATTTAATGTACGAATAAAACTCAATGAGCCAAATAATTGTTTTTTAAAATATTCAATATTTTGAACGCTGCTGTAACTTTTCTTATACCTGTATGTTATAGATTAACGTCGCAGGATCTGAAGGTGACGAAGGTACGGAAGAAGTATTAGGCCCCAACGGAGCAACCTTGGGGTAAATATAATTTCTTATTTATACAAATTTAATAGTCTTTTTTCTTTTTATTTAATTTTATCGCAATAAATAAAAAAAAATACTACAAGAAAAAAATCAGAATATGTTAACAAATTGAATTTTAGAACGGTATTTTTCAGATATGATTATATTACTAAATATTTAATTGAAAATCGAATTGTAAAAGTTTGATGTGCCTATAAGAATTAATTTTTGAAATATTGATCAGTTTGAGCACAGTTTTAATTTGAATGTTATATTTCTGTGTTATAGTATCACCGCTGCGTCGTGGCTGAATAACTTCGCTCGTTGCACATCGGGTCGGTGAGTAAAAAATCAATTTTCATATTAATGTGTCAGAGAGAAACTTATATTTTAGATATTATAAATTGTTTCAATGCTGTGCAAATGTCTTGTAATAACAGAGGGAGGGGGAGGGGAATATCAAGGAAAACGACACTGGAAAAAGTGTTTAGTAATAGCTGCCAAATGTTGGGTGAAAAAAAGCTATTAAATATTTGGTTAATATAATAAAAAATAATTTTACTTTTCTAAATATTTAGTAAATATTACTAAATTTGATAATACTTACTATAAATATTCAGAAAAGTAAAATTATTTTTGGTCATGCTAATCATATATTTAATTTGTATTATTTCACTCAACATTTGGTAGCTAATTACCAAACTCTTTTACAGTGGATGCGGACAATTTGTAATACTAATATCAATAATTATTGATAAAGTTGGTGACTACTTTTCCGGCCATCGATATTTATTAAAAAATAAAACTTTAATTTTTTAACTGTTAGTTAAATATCGATAGGGTATCTAATTTATACCAGAGAGCACAAAATTTAAATTAAATTTACCTCTCGTAACCTCTTGTCCAAATATGCTTCTCTGATAACTCTGACAATTTTTCGAGGTTATTAAAAGATGTGTAATCCGAATTTCGTCTATCAAATCTCTTATCTAATTGTCTTGAGAAGAGATAAATTCAAATGCAACGTTGATGAAACAATCAACGTAATCGCGATTGAATATAAGCACTTGAACGTTGTCATATGCTTCGATTAATGTGCCGCAAAATTGGCGCGATCGTTTTTTAATAAGTTACACTCGTCCACATGTACCTAATTTTGAATAATGCAATGCGGAATGGCTATTGATATTGAATGACTGTCCAACTATTGCGGATGCAAATGGTGTGAAACTAAATATAATGGCAATGCGTATAGAACTTGATGTAAATATTATGATACGTTAATACGAAGCGTATATCAGTGTTTAAGGCGATGCTGGAGTGACAGTGGAACTCACTCGACGTCGATATTGCAGTTTTCTGTT
>QKQZ01042359.1:0-18766 GCA_003595255.1 Solenopsis fugax
ATTGCCTTGATCACGCGATATAACAGCATTGGCATTCGCTCGTTCTCCTAATCTCGTGCGGTGTCAAGACGCAAGCATCGCGTGTCGTGTACGAGGAAAGGAGTAATTCTCTGCGATACTTCACCAGCGACCTTGACGACCGTCCGGATCGCTCGCGAAGTCAACGTACAAAATTCTTAACGAAGTTTCGGCTCGTTTATTTCTTTAGACATATCTAGGACAACGATCATTAATTCCTATGAGATGCGTTCCCTATCTCCTCCCCTCCCCTCCCCCCTCCCTCCCTTCCTTTCTGACTCCTTTCTTTTCCCGCTCGTCTCTTTATTATTATTAGCATTTCTTTTTCTTTTGGTTAGCTCGTGACCTTATTAATGCCGTCTTCCTCTCGCGGTTTGGTCAGAGCTCTCTCCTCGCAGCATCAATATGCAGGTTGCCTCCGAAAAGTGCCGATCGAACATGCATAAACGATAAATGTGCTCTTGCAATCTGCGTCAGGTCAGCTTGATTAAGTGCGAGGCGTAGACTTGTCCTTGATCCGCATAAATTTGCAGATGCCATTTTTCCGAGACAACCGCTTTAACGTAAGGAAAAATCGCCATGATGAACGATCTAAGATTTTCGCTTAAACGTGTACATTTATTCCTTATCGACGAATCGCGATTCGATTTGATTAAGGGTCTTTGATTAGCCGTGCCGGTGTAACTTTTGATTAAAGTTTTACAAGTCTGGCAGTGCCCATATAATTAATTAAACGCACCATCTTGAGGTGGGGCACGCGCCCCAGCGCTCGATTCCCCCGAATGTTCATTCTATCAATTTCCGATCGGACATCAATTAATTAAGCAGACGCGTGCCCCCGTCGTCACTTTACCGAGTGACTGGAGTCTATCTATATTTTAAACTAGTTTTTCTCTTTCTCCTATGCAATGCGCGTGCTGAGAGAAAAAAAAAACGGCAAGTAACGACAGCCGTGTTACCTCCGCTTTGTATCTCACATTCGTTATTCACGTCGCGTCATTGTTCACGAGGCTTTTAAATCTTCACGAATTGTTTCACTTCCGAGTGAAACCGACAGCAAAATTTTATAATTTCGAAAGCACGAGGAATTTCGATTAAAAACAAACGCAATCGTGTAGAACACAAAAAGAAAACCGCAATACAGAGCGCAACAATAATTGCATTGTTAAAGCCCGTTTTGTAATTGGAAGTTAAATGAATTAGTATATAAATATTTTAGTATAGTATTTCCGTGCATAATAGTAATGTGTTGTTATTGATATAATGCTGGTAATATAATTTTATTGGGACGAAATGTAGGTCGTCAGCCATTTAATTGCACCCCGCGCTATGCGCTAATCATATCATGATTAGCGCAATATATCCGTAACAAAAATACATATAATTCCACGGTAGAGATTCAATCGAAATCCGCGCGAACGCCCAGCTGGAGATTACCACGTGCGTGCGTTCGCAGAGCGTACGGTTTTTATTTTTATTTCTATCTCTTGCACCGTATCATGACTTGTTTATACCGTTCTGTATTGCGTTTTAAAAAGGTACACGGGTACAACGGCGAGTGGTGGTGGGCGAGATGCATTTGCATTAATGTATTGCCGCGCGTCGACGAGTGCAACAGATGGCACCGATTAAAAAACGAGTTATCGATTACCGTTTCCTTTTTTTTTTCTCTCTCTCTCTCTTCCTCCCTCTGTCACGCGGGCGCTCGTTCGCCGTGACGATTATTTTCTCATTGCTTTCTGCAACGTGGCCCTTAAGGACCATCTTCGCGTGCCATTATGCCGTCTTTGCGATTATCAAACGTCGTGACACAATGCCACGTGAAATGGTCTCGCAACGAAAACGAATGCACCTTGCGGTGTGTGCACGCGTCCGTGCACACGTTCCGCTGCTATCGTTAATTGATTTTTCTCTCTCTCTCTCTCTCTTCCTCACGTGACACAAACATCCGATTGCCCCAGATTCTCGCTCAAGATATGTGATTCGTGAAAACGAGCCATCTGGAGCGCTTGCTGCGCCGCCGGTGTCTGCGATCAGATACCCTCGGAAGGGTCGCGACTGCGAAATAACGTTATAACTATCGAAGCGCGGTGTGTGTGTCGGTGGCCCGAAGCGATATGAATCAAAGCGCAGCGCTGTTAATAAATAACTAATGCGATTAATAATTGAGCTGCTGAGCGGAATGGAATGAGTCACGGAAAAAAAAGGAGAAGTAAAACAGACATTTCCGCGCGGAATTATTTTAATATATGCACTTTGATCTTTTCGAAATCGCAAGGAACGTGCTGTTAAGTTAAAAAGTGCTCCGATAATATATTTTGTAGTAAATTAACATGTGAATGGTAACGCAATGCTTTTCCAACGATGAAAATTTGATCGATCAGCAGCGAGAGAGGCAGAAGAAGAAAACGAGGGTTGACCCTTGCGATCCTTGAAAGTTTCACACGGCAGAATGTAATGTACCTGGCTTCTTTCCACACTTCCAAATCCGTGTACATTAAAGAGTACAAGATCCATATCAGTCGCGCGGAACATTTTGCAGCGGTTAGATTGGAGCTCCGCCGATGTAAAAGATCTTCCAATTATAATTCTCACGCGGACTTGATAAGATCTCCTCTGATTGCGCGATTCGTTTAGAATTACCAATTTGTTCTTTCGACGGATTTTGAACGTGAATCTCGAAGGTTTTTTTTTTTAATTTTCGATCGAAAATTTCGTCATTTTACGTTGATCGCTGCGGTATTTATGCTATCTAGTGTGCGACAGCGTAATGCAGCGTTCGATCTTCCGGTTCCGCATAATTTCGCCGTGCACGATGCATGCCTGCCGACAACTTGTGTCATAAATTTTGCATTCCGCCGATAATTAAGCACAGACACTGCATGACTCAGCCAGAAATCTATAATTCGCGAGCCTGACAACTGATATTACAGCGTGACACGCGTCAAAAGGAAGTTATAAGGAATAATATTCTTGGTCCTACGCAAATTTCTTTTTAATTACTAAACTGCATAAAAATAAAAGTGAATAATACTGCGTTGTAGTGCCGATCGAATTTTTTTAGAAAGTAACGCGTTGCAATTCGTATCACGATTGAGAAGTCTGGTGTAAGCTTACACAAATTATTTTTTTACTTGAGAGATCATATCGCACGCGGCCACATACATCCGTGCAAATTCCAAGCGAACTCGCAAGCGCAAATCGCGTTGCATGCCGCGGCGAATTTCAGCGACTCCAAAAACCGCTTGCTTCGTAAGCAGAAAGAAGCACGCGAGCGTCCATGAAACTTCTCGTATATAAATACATAGCTGGGGTGGGAGGAAAGAATGAAAGCACAGTAGTGCAGCACGGACGCTCGATTATCACTCCGAAACGCTTTCGCTTATCATAATGCGAATAATGTTGTCAGCTGAGCTCAAATTGATCTTAAATTGCCTCATTGCTTGGATTTTTAACGATCGGAGTAATCTTCAAGATTAAAAATACTCTCATTAGCTCTGTAAAATTCTATTCTTGACAATTTCAAATGTCTAACTTTTATTATTTAAATGCGAGTTAGCATCGTTTATTATTAAATTGATTTTAATTTAATAAACGTGATATTACTTATTCAGATTCAACTTAGAGCTGTGTTATGACTGAAAAAGTAATTCAGCGCGCAGTTTAGTGAATTTGAAGAAGTATATAAAATTACACAAATAAATATAAGCACTAAGATCTAGTTACGATCGTGAAAGGCGTTCTCGTTTAAATTGTATTAATAAATTTTATTGTATCCAAACAAACCAATGTTTGAATCAATAAGTACGATTATTTGAATTTGAAACAATATATATCATTGTCTTAAATAAATCATTTGTTTGAGAAAAAGATATAATATCTTTGATTAAGTAAACGTAGCCATTGTTTCGGTTTCGGTCAAAAAATATAATGGTTGTTTTAAGAAAGCAATCATTTGCATGAAATAACGCCTATCAATATATTTTGCTATTTTCATATAAATAAATTATATTTGTTTCATTGTTCGTATATTTATTGTAATGAAATAATATATTATTTGGTTGAAATATATTATTTCAAATAATAGTGTTATTTCTGTCAAATAATAGAGATTTTTTTTACGAAACAACAAAATTTTTATTCAAACAAATAATGTTTCGTATAAGAACACGTTATTTCAATGAAACAAATTTCAGTCAAATAAATAGGAATACTCGATCTAAAGAAACCTTTTTCTCTGTGTATTGACAGATTCAACAATCATCTATAAATTACTGAACAAATCGAATTATATACAAGTACTGAATAAATTACCGAATGGCTATCAGCGTTGAACAAGGAGATTTAAAAGTAGAGAAAGCTATACGAAGTGAACTGCGTCGTTGCAAGTAGAATCGTGTAATAAATCGATTTCCCAAGAGTCGCCAGGCTGCGAAGTAATATTAATCGCGCAGACATTCGCGAAATAATTAAATTTGGTAATGGCAATTGTAGTATCGCGCGTTCCCCGCGGACACTTGGTAATTTATTACGAAATCGTTGCGCTTGATTTCGCCTGTTAATATTTCGCGCGGACCGGCGCGACGGGCGAGCAGATAATTACTGTCGAAAAGCGGAAACGAGTGCGACGTTAATAAATGCGGCCCGCGGATCTTGGTTCTTCGCCTCAATTCGGACGACGGTATGAATATTTTACCGAGATGAATGCGAGTTTCCCGCGAGGGCGTACAATGTAATACTTAACTCGGCGCGCGAGATGCATCTGCTACTCTTCGTACATTAATCACCGTCGACCCGGGGCGGCGCGCCGCACCGCGCTGCTTCCATTAGGCGACTCCGCGTACAAATGAACTGCCTCCGAGTGTATAGTAGACGTTAGCTACCCGAGAAATTGATATCATTTATCGAGGGCCAATTCGGCCGGGGGAAACGGAAGGCATATAAAGCCCAATATTCGCGCGGAAGTTGCACGGACGCTTTACTTTTTCGTAGATGACCCGGGGGTGGGGCGGAGGGGAAGTCATAAATACGAGAACGCAATTTGCATCGAAATCTGGCGATGGCCTCGGCAAATTCGTCGCCTGTTAATATTCACGGGACCGCGCGTAACATCTACGCGCGCGTGTCCTTCGTGAATTGTCGGCTCTCGCCGCACTTGTTTCATTAACTGTACCTCGCGCATGAATTTACATGTAAATTAAGACACGGAAACCCGGAAAGTTTCCGATCTCTCGCGAAAAGTGCAGCTGTCGTGCAGTTTCTTTGCGTGAGTATCAGTGGGACGCTTCTTTCTCTCTCACTTCTTCTGCGCGGTTCAAGATCAGAATCTCTACGCGCGGTATGCGACCGCTGTGTACCGCTGCAAAACGACTTATTGATCCTTCCTGCAGGTTCCCACAACGTTCGACCGATCGATTTGGTTTCCTGAGCACAAAGCGAAACGCACGTTGAAAAAAATATCTGCGAATTGCTGGTCGGATTACGGAAAATTTTATATCACGCGATAATGAAACGAGATAAGGCGTCGGTGTCTTTGATAGCTTCGGTTGATACTTTTTTTTTATTTCTGCCAATGTGTGTCTCTTCGATTCGATACATCGGAAAAACGAGAATGCCTATCTCGCCCTCGTGAACTCGATTTCCTCGCTCTCCTCTCCCCTCTCTCCCTCCCTCCCTCTCTCTCTCTCCCTGCTTTCTCATTTCGACGTTTTCTCAAGAATAACGACTTTCTAGTGGCAGTAAAATAAATTGGCTGTCGCGAGGCCTACAATCGCTCCTGTCGATTTCGCAGATAGATTTCAGATAAGTCCATTTATTTTCTAGCCGTCAAACAAAGATTTTTCGAGCGAAACTGGCTTCTCGTGCGTGAGGAAAGAGAAAAAGAAATTTGCGTGCACGATAGAAGTGCAAAAGTTAACGAAAAGAAAGAAATATTTTTTCTCAAATAAAGAGTACGTGCATTTTATATCTAAAAGAATTAATTATATGTAATGGAACGTTATTATAATAAAAAGGTACAATTTAATAATCTTGGAGATTCCTTATCTCAGCGAGGACTGTACGTTATATTATATGTTAAAAATGACACTGCATAAAGTAATGAAAATCAATAAAGTTAAAATGCAGGAAAATATATAAAGAATGCAGAAGTAAGTGGAAATGAAGAGAAAATAATATTGCTCACGCGACAACATTTATCATTTATTCTGTAAAATTGAAACATAAGCACTCAGTTTTAGTATGCCCGATATTTTCGTGGCTTAATCATGGCTGCAGTACTGAAATTCGGAAGGGCTCGCACGTGATCCTCGACTAATTTTGCGGACGTAGACTTTTCCAACCACGTGCGGAACCAATTGGGACGCATTCACCTCGCCATACGTGGCAGGAAACTTGGAATAAGCGTGTGTGAGTACGGGCTGGTTACGCAATCAGTACGGTTGCGTTTACGCTCATTCGGCATTTCCAAAATTTCGCGTGTAACAGCAGCACAATTTTCCTCGCGGCAACATATGAATTTTTATCTGTCGAAAATATTTGAGGAGCATTATACGCTTTTGTCGTTTCATAAATTTCGATGATGTGTGCACCCTGCATCCCCGGGCGGGCTGGCAAATATTGATTGCTGAATTGAAATTCTGCATATAACGCCGGGAGAATTCAAAGCGCTCAGTATCGTCAAACGGAAACTAATTAGTGCTTACGTAGGCGAACAGCGATTGTTTACGGTACAAAGATTAGAAGTCACGGAATACTTCGCAATTTTTTTAAGGGAACGTAAAAAATTTCCCTTTTCTTCCTCCCTTTTTAATTAAATGGGCAGTTGTGATTATCATATCTTATCTCATAGCACTGTTCGAGTTCCAATTGTTAAGAGTACCTTACTCTCTTGTCACATTTATTATATATATATATATAAAAAAAGATAATAATTTCCGAGAGAGAGAGAGAGAGAGAGAGAGAGCGACTTGTGCTCCTCTCTACTGCTTAAGAAGGCATCTTCCATGATGTCACTCACGAAAAAACATTTCCAGAACGTTATTAACAGTTACAAAATGTCATTCAACACGTAATATCGTAATACATAACATCGTACATTTTAGCGCCAAATTATTCTCGTCCTGTACACGATAACCAATTTGTACGTACCTGCCCTTAGATCGCGCGATACGCACACCACGCGCGACGTTTTTTCGCCGTGCGTGCTTTTCATAATCATATCAATCGCGCCGCTCAATTACCACCGGGTGCTCGTGCAGTCGCCGGTAATTACTAGCTGCGAATCGCCCTTGTACCGATTAACCACGCGGTAACCATGTGGTAACATCGCAGTAACCGTGCAGCAACTGCTGCCTCTACTCTTTATAGTCGGCGGACGAGTTCTCGAGAGGATCGAAGGATCATTTCCTTGTTCCTGCACCTTGTGTTCGTGTGTTCGTGTGCGCTTGCGTGTTTACGTATGCGTGTAAACGCGAATGTTCGTTTGTACACGTGTGTGTGTGTGTGTATGTGTGTGTATGTGTATGTGTCTGTGTGTTGGTGCCGAGTGGGGACGGTCGGAATGAAGTGCTGCCGGAAAACATGTGGAATTCGAACGAGGGATTGCGGCCGGAAGGTCGGAAGGACGGTCGAGGGCGGGAAGAGTGATCAAGGCCTAGAAGTCGGACTGCGACGTGGCCAGGGCACTCTCGGCCGTCTCCTCGCGTCGTCATAAGGGCCTCGTCACCTCGCCACACTCGCAATACGTCGGGTGTCCACGACGGTCCACGCGGTTGCTGATCGAGTGATCGCTGCAACAGAAAGAATGAGTGAAATTATTAACGCGAGGCTCAGCGAAGAAGGATCAGCAGATCACAGATTTATCGATTAAGGCTGCGTTTGAGAATTGTACTCGTCGGGTAGAGTAACTTTGAGTGACCAATTAGGACGAAGAAATATTAAGATTTCTTCATCCTGATTGGTCACTCAAAGTTACTCTACCAATTAGGGCGAAGAAATATTAAGATTTCTTCATCCTGATTGGTCACTCAAAGTTACTCTACCAATTAGGACGAAGAAATATTAAGATTTCTTCATCCTGATTGGTCACTCAAAGTTACTCTACCAATTAGGACGAAGAAATATTAAGATTTCTTCATCCTGATTGGTCACTCAAAGTTACTCTACCAGACAAGTAGAATTTTCGAACGCAGCCTATGAGGCTCCTTACATTGTCTTTGAGAACGTAAAAATACAGAAGATTAAAGACAAGAATCCTCATTTAGATTATAATGATTCATATTACAATATACACAGAAAAAAGTGACTATCAAATCAACAATTCATTGTTTCATATATAAGCAAGAATATAAAATCTTCTTGGAAGAATTTGATAATCTTGATCAGACATAATTTGCTTACATGAAGAAACAAAATTTCTTTATGTTAGCAAATTATGTCTCTTTGAGATTATAAATACTTCCAAGGAGATTTTATATTCTTGCTTATACATGAAACAATGAATTGTTGATTTGATACTAATTTTTTTTCTGTGTAGTATGAAACTTTATAATATTAATCAGTATTGGTGTTAGTAATTAGCTGTGCACAAGAGAAGAGAGAAGAGTGAAGAGAGAATAAAGTTTCGTCGATAGGCAAGCATCGAAGAAGACACAAGTATAGACATAAGTTATATAGATACAGGGATATCCTTTCTTATAGAAACCCTCCTGTTTTACACAGAAAAAAAATTAATATCAAATCAACAATTCATTGTTTCATATATAAGCAAGAATATAAAATCTTCTTGGAAGAATTTGATAATCTTGATCAGACATAATTTGCTTACATGAAGAAACAAAATTTCTTTATGTTAGCAAATTATGTCTCTTTGAGATTATAAATACTTCCAAGGAGATTTTATATTCTTGCTTATATATGAAACAATAAATTGTTGATTTGATTGTCATTTTTTTCTGTGTACTCTCATAATAAAACGGAAGGTATCAGAGGAAATTTTCCGCTAAATTATGGAAGTGTGTAGCCGTTCCTTCCAACAAGAAGCGGCGAGTTTAATAAGCTCTATTAAAACGATTTAATGTCAGCGGATTGCAAGTTGATGAAATTGCAAAAACCCATTTAAGTTGTATTGAATTTACGCCAAGTGCATATAATTTATTTCGATGTTAATCCTTTAGGATGGAAAACTTCTATTGCGTTACGTACAGGCTTCATTATATATAAGGCACTTTGTTAAATCAGTCGAGATGAGATTTTTAGAAATGCAATTTGTTGCAATGTATGACGTTGTCGGTGCGCTTCCTATTTTCTGCCCATCGTAATAAATTTATGTGGCGAAATATATCTCAACGCGATTTCACTAAAAGCAAGGAGAATAGTAAAAGATCCGTTTCCTTCTTTTATATTTTAATATGTTTTCTCCAGTACACGTCTGTGTCGCGTGTTTTCTTTATAAATAACAAATGTGTTAATTTAAAGCGCAAGTTGGAGTTGAGGAAAGGACCTCTTTAATTTGAAGTTTCATTCTCAATTTTCTACCTTCCCGCTTTAACAGAATTTCAAAAATCGACGAAAGAAACGCGCGCGTAATGAAACGATTGAAAACAATAAAATACACAACGTGGAATTCTCGATTGCGCGACGACGAGCTCGTTTTGTTATAACGAGTGAATAATCGAGTCGTTTCACCCCGTCGTTTGCACACGTATATACGTACAGCGATGGAATGATGATCGCAATACGAAAGATTCTTTCATTTGTCAAAGCAAAAACGTATTTCAGTGATTTCACAAATATATACGTTGTCGAGATGAAAGCCGGATAATTGGAATGAAATAAAGGTGCAATCATGAGAGCGTTTTCAAATCCAACGTTGAAATCTGCAAGCCGCTTCCGTTCATCCCTTACGTCTCCTATACGATTATACAATTAAATGCAACTCATATGAATGTGTATAAAATTAGATGTGACGTCAATGAAGCGATATATTCCGGCAATATTCGCACGCCGGCTTTTGCAGTGTTGTGCAACAATTACGCCACGCATTCGTTCCATTAGAGACACGTTGACATTGCCATTACACATCTTTTCCAGTGTTTTTCAGTGCAGCGGTGATTATTAAAAAAAAAGAATTTTGCCATTTTTATTCTTGCTTTAGAAATTGTGAGATAAAATAGGCGTGGCTTAATATATAAACGTATATGGTGAAACATCAAAATATTACCATCTGTATGAAATTCCTAGACGGAATTGCTTTTTGGCATTATTGTAAAATATTCCCGCTGAGCATTATATTCTTTCTTTACATGAATATGCCATCATAAAGCGCAATAATTCTTTTATGATGACCATATATCACTGGCACGTACACAGCAAAATGATTAAAATGCTACAACGAAAGGCCGAAGAAACGAAAGCGATGTGTATCGCCATGCCCTCTCTTATTCTTTTACGACCTCATTGAATTTTTGCCACAATGTGGCTCGCAACCTACATGAGAATTGTTACATTTTGATTCACTTTGACGGTCTCTCTTTTTGAGGACGCCCTACTGCTCTGCCGTTAGTTTCTGCAGAAACCACTTCAACCCGAATTCCGCGGATTGCCTCTTCTGATTACGTGCCGCAAAGAATAGAATAGAGGATAGCCAAACCTTGGTTACAAAAGGTTCCATTGTTAAATTGAGGGCCACCGACATTCGCCCGTGCTCTAACAGTCAAGCTGAAGCTTAAGAATATTGCATATTCATGCGGGATTTCCCCACACAATAGAATGACACTGTCATCATAAAAAATATGTGCCGGACATCTTAGAATTAAGTGGACGGCTTATGATAAGGTGTTTCTCAATTAATTAGGAGTCTCGACGTTGCTTTAAAAGAATTATTTAAGCATTAATGATCTTTGTGAATATGTTTAAATGAGAAATTAAACGCACAATATTATTAAAGTTTTAGTATTAAAGGTTAAGAAAAACTGTAACAAGGATGTTATTCGACCAATTCCTATGCAGCACACAGTGTTTACCGTTATCTATATACAATTATCTAGATAATTATGTAGATAAAGAAACAACTTCATCTTATCTTTATCTAGATTATTATAATGTACATTATCATCATCTTTATCTTAGATTAAAAAATGTTATCTTTTTTAAATTATCTAAGATAATGCGAATAACGAAAATGAAGTATTGTATTTAGCCTCAGCCTCCAAATTATCATTTATCCTAATAGATTTTTTCAAGAATTGCAAAATTTATTGCCAGTACTGAAATGAGATTTTTAGTACTGGCAATATATATCGAAATGCTGTTCAGATCAACAGTGGTGCATTATAAAAATTGCCCCAAAACTATAAATTCGAAAACTTACAAGATATTTTGTCAGTCATTATATAATGTGAATTATATTTATATATTTCTCCTCTTTTTAATTTTGATTTTTATTTATGTATTGATTCAAATTTAACTAGAAATATTTTTTGTTAGTATAATTATTTGAAGAACTTTTGTTTTAAAAAATATTCATTTAGAAATAAAAATATGAACATATTTCATATCCTAAATTGTTTTTTGCTTAATATTATCTGAAAATTATCTAGATAAAACTATATATTTTTTTATCTTTTATCTAGATTAATTAAAATTAAATTATCTTTATCTTATCTAAGATACATTTTTACGTAACTTATCTTATCTTTATCTAGATAAATTTTAAGTTATCTAAGCGCAACACTGTTGGAGATNCAGCACACCTTATCTACAGGAAGTCTGTGCTGTATGAGATTTATAGCTAAGGAAAAGGATTTAAAAATAGAAAAAAAAAGAATATGTTCTTACAATTGGATCAGCTTCTTCACTTCCAATATCTCGCAGCGCAAAAAACAGTGTTAATAAAAAGTAATAAAACGCGGGAAAAGCGTAAAATAATTTCTTGCGAAAGATTAAAACTATTTACGGCAATGTAGAACTGACATAAAGGGTTTATAAGAGAAATAACGAAGATTAGCACGTCGAGTTGGCGGAAGAGCGGACCGGGACGACGGGGATGGGGAGGCGGGATAGCAAATCGCCGTGGGTGATGAGAAAAAAAGAATTCTGAATGCGATATCACCATGACCTACATCGTCCCACTGAAAAAAGAGCGGTGAATACCGAGTATACTATTGTCAGGCGCAGTAGTCGTAGACCGATGGTATCAGACAACGTCGCTCACGCAGTGGTTACTACTCAATAATGCTCCGACGTTTAAGTCAGATCGCGTGCTGATCACGATTCGGCAACTAGTGAGCAAGAATTTTTTAATTATTTGCTATTCCGTCACTTTTTCATGTCCAAACATAGTTGACGTCACTTGCCGATTCACATAACGACATCGTTCGCTTGGCGTAGTTCTTTTTACGCGGCATATTACGGTAGTACAATTCAAGTGAAGCGTGCACAAATAAAGAAAAATGGAACGAAAAAGAACGGGAGATCGATAAATAAAACCAAAAAACCTTACAACTTATAACGATTTATTTGACGCTTATGTAACAAACAGAAATACGTGCTGATTCCATAGACCTTTGAATTAAACATTAAAAATGGGGAAAACAAGAAAGCCGGATAGAAGTGATATCCAGTTGCGATAGTCTAAATCGTTCTATGACGTGACTGTCATACCAGTAGGAAATCGATAGCAGGTGAAGTACTTGTTACGTTTACGAGCGTGCAACAACGGGACTTCGATAAGATCATCATAAAGTTCATCGCAGGCTTTAGCACCTTATTAATTCAAACTTTCATTGTAACCAATAAAGTTACAAGTCCCTGTGCGGCCAAAAGTGATTTCTACCATCATGCTCGAACGTGACGCGGTTTAAAGTTTGAAGCTGTACAAATTGAGCGAGACAATTCAATAACTGTGTGGTTATGAATTAATTTCCTGTTCTATTTTCCTCATGTTCCATTTAATTTTTTTGACATTTTACGGAGAGCAGAATTTCCAGATGAAAATAATATCGAGAAACAGAGCGACCACAAAAATAAATCGATGAAAATTATTTGACTAAACATTATTGTATTATATTATATATGTATATATCTTATATCAGTTATTATTTCACAATATATATAAAATACATCATATATCAGTCGTATCTAAAAAATTTTTGTTCAATAATTCATTTAAATCCCCCTTTTAAAAAAAAATCGTTGAACCTCTGTATACTTTAAATATATTTACATTAAATATATTTAAATCTTATATTTTCAAATTTGTTCTCCTTTATAAAAAAGTTTGCTTGAAATTAACTCTTAATTTGAGAGAAAAATTTTATATTACTATAACTACAAAGCTATTCGTATTTCAAAATTTTTTGCCTTCAACGGATCATGATATTTGATGTAAAACGAACTTTAAAATACATAAAAGCTGTAGGTATGCTCGAGATAAGCGTCGCCCACTTTTCACTTTGACGTTAAAAATTTCTTCGAAACGTAATGCCGCTTGGCCCGCAGGGCTGCATTTTAGATGCAGTTAACTCGATTTTCTCTCTCTCTCTCTCTCTCTCTCTCTTTCACGTCCATCAGCATATGTTGCACCTGACCATGTGGCCAATGAGTATGACCTTTTCAGAATGTCAACGAATGTTACAAGCAGTTGCGTGACAGAAGAGGCGACGAATACGCCTTGTGAGAGCTGTGCGCCCTTATTCGCGCGCGCACAGCTCTCACGAGGCGCAAAGTTATGATTACGGGCGGCCGCGATATGCCCAAGGGACATAAATTTTAGGGTCGCTTCGGCTGACATGCACGATTGAAGTTCGAAATTGGAATCGCCGACTGCACGTCGTTTAATAAGGATTCACCGTCGTCAGCGATCAGCAAGGGACCTACGTAGGTACCTGAAGCTGACAAGGTCGAGGACGGTGTCGCCTTTGGGATATGTCGGACGACACTATACGTGCTCGCTTTTAGGCGAACTAATTCTTAACCGGGGGAATGGGAGTTGAGATAATTGTGCCGTTGGGTGGTACAGTGATATTACTCAGTGGCAAGTCATACATACAGAGAGCGCATATTGTTCCAATTGTTTACCTTGATCTTACATTTATAAATACATTTATAAAAGAGTATCGCAATGTAATAAATAATAAAGTAATTGAATTTTAATAAGCCCTTCACAAGCTTTCCTCGGTTTCTTAAAAATAATATTTAGATATACATCAACTGATCGTTGTTCTTAATTGATCGAGATTAACGTTCCGTTCGTATTTCTTCTGATTAAACCGTTTGAAAAATTGCAATCTAGAAAAAGATATATGATGAATATTAAATGGAAATCTAAGTAGGTACGTACTTATATATCGCTTCGTTGTTATCGTTACTAATCCCCGACCTGCAAGCTCGTACGAACCGCCGCTTTAAGCTATAAATATGGATTCCATTAGATTAAGCGACCGCCTTTTCAGAGGCTTTGCCAAAAATCCGATAGATTAAGATAAGCTGGATATATAGTTTTGATCGCCGTACCTGCAGCATAGTTTATAATTTTGTCCGATACAGTTTAATCGATGAGTTAAATCATAATGTTCATGGCAACGTTAAATTTATAATCAATTCAGTAACAATGCAGTTACAGTTTGACACATGCATATGATTTAAATCATGTATCATTTATTATAATTTAATAATGTATAGGTATTATTTATTACAATTTGGCAAACAATCGCATTTGTATCAAATGGGAATTTGCCAGCGACCTTCACAAATATAATCATGGCAACCGAGGCACGCATGTGATAATCAGGAGAGTTCGATGTAAAGCTTTCAGTCCCGACGTAAATTCGTTAGTGTCACGATAACCGGAGTACGCACGAACGCGTGCATATACGGTACTCACACACGAAATTCGTGAGAAACATTAAGCCTCGTTATTCTCATAGTTTTATTTACCGATAACAAAGACTACTATGTAAAGGAAACTTTTACAAAGATTTACAATAATGATTATCTAATTGCTGTGTTCGTTGGTGATATTTTCCAAATATTTTTATTCCTTTATAAATGCTTCGCAATCTTTTTTACAAGTTATTCTGCCCTAATTTCTATTCATATCTTGAATTTTATTGCAAATTTCTTTTTTTATATTAAAGCGGATATTTTTATATCTTTTAAAATCTGAAGGTTTTATGTTTGTTTATTTTACGTAGAATTAAAAGATTTCCTACCAAATCCAAACAAGTCCATTAAAAAAAAAATCTGGGTTATGGCATCAAATCTCCATCAATAGTGTCACATTGTAAACAATTTTGTTCCGACAAGAATCAATCAGACGGGAATTATAAATATAAACCAATAGTAAATATAAATCTTTTCCAGCAAGAACCAAACAAGTCCAGAACAATTTTATTTTTATTTTTAAAATGGATCCCTCAACATATTAATTCTAAATCTTTTGTTCGTACGCCTATTATTTGTCAGGAGAAAAATTACCATATGTATACAAAGAGAAATTTGTATGAAAGGAAAATTTTTCTATAAAGAGCAACTTGTAAAATTTCGTAAATAAAAAAATTATTGCTTTATATTTTAAATGTTTCCTTCTTTATCTTTTATCATTATAAATTCTCGCAAGAACTAATAAATAAGTCCAGGTTTTCTTATTCTTTTTCTTTTAAATGGGTCTTCAAAATATTAATTGAAACTACAGCTTTTTATTCTTATACCTATTATATGTTCAGAGAAAAATTATCTTATTTGTACAATAAACGGTTTGAAGATGAGAAGTCTTTTTTCTGAAAATGTAACTCTTTGGATTCGTTTTTGCAGGAAACCCTTCTATTATCTTTTGGCAAGCAATAAAATACGTGATCGTCTATATATTTAGATTAAGTTTGATTACATAAATCGGCAAGAGAGGCTTGAGATTTATTACACATAATCAGAGCTAAAAATAGTTCTAACGGCATCGTGTGCCTTACTCGTGTCTCGTTTCGATCCATCTTCGCACGTGACACCACCCGCTGGCGTCAACTCCTTACTCAAAGAATTATGAGACGGGGACTCGGGATCACGTTGCAATATAGCCGGCTGTTTTATTCCGTGTGCGTGGGACGCTGCTGATGGCGATCTCTAAGATGTGCTCCCCCTGTTTTTTACACGGACCATTCTTAAATATTCAACGGGGCGCAAGTACGTATCGCTGCCTACGCAAAGCAGTTTATCGCCTACCACCGTCATAACGCGATCTTTTTTACTACATGCAAAATTACGCTAATGCAATATCATAAAAGGCGCTCCCGGACGATCTTCCTTCTCGCCGGGAAAGTAAAATTACGAGGAAAGCCAGCGCTCGAAATTCAATGCATCTAACTCTTAAACTCGCAAAAGGATATACTGTTTTCAACCATTACCAGCAGTTACTTTTCTTTTATTGTACTGTTTTGAAAATGTACTTAGAGTATTAAATCAAGACGACAAACCACTGCTGCGTTCTTCACCGAAATAATAGGGATGCAATTTGAGACGTAAAAACGCGATGAGTCTCGCGCAAAAATAGAGGGACAATGCAGGCGCATTTCTACTTTTCAATTGTCAACTCAACCATGATATCACACGTAGTAATGCGACAAATGTTCCAGTGAATGCCGGCGTGGCTTTTGACACACTGGGTGCAGAGGAGCGATAACATATGCGCGAAGGACCGAATTCTTTGCGCGCATTCGCCAAAATCACGTACAAAGTCCTCGTATCTATTCGCCACCGTTCGAAGGCTTCAAATTTTCAAAGGGAGTAATCTCGAGTAAACTTGAACAGAATTTTTATGTTAGCCCGTCAGGAATAGACGGTGAGTCTTTTGACCTAAAAATAATCATTTTAGCAAGTTTAAATCTTGAGTTATCCTGGCGTATAACCGAACAAGAAAAGCATTATAAAGCTTTAAAAGAAAAATGTTATATAACTTTAAGATTGATGGCAGCACATAATAACAATAGTAATAATATGATTATATTTCCTCTCTCTTCCGTTTTTCCTTAAGATTAATTGGAGAAGAAGTACTGCTATTTGACGAACACATTGATTATTATCAAGTCCATTAATTCATTCGTAGTGTGATGAAAATGAGATTTTCGTGCCACCGCTGTGTGGAAAAAGATTTCTTAGATTTTCATTACGATTTTAGTATTAAGATTTTTGAGGTTGCTGAATCTGAATATGAAATCAGAATTTCAAAATAACGTGTCTAAAATAGCGACGGAAATTGAAAACAAGATTGAAATTGGAATTTTAAAGATTTCAAACTCTTTGGATCAAAATCTTATGTCAGAATATTAAAAGTTAAATTTATACGTGCAGGTCCAAGGTGAAATGACAATCCAGAGTAATTTGAGGTAAAAATACAGTATGCAGGATGTTTAACGCACGCCGTGACAAGCCAAAAATATGTGTGAGTTATATCGAGCTGATAATAAAAATCGAAATCGTTTTACAAGTAACCATATGAAATTTCGAATAATGAACAAAATTCTAATTTATTTTGATTCAGCGACTTCAACAATTTTGAAGTACTCGTTTTTATAAAAATTAAATTATTTTTCTAAATTTTGATTCGCCATTTTGACTTATGAAATTCTGATATTATATTTTGATTCAATGACTTCGAAAACCAAGTTTCATATAAATTGCAAAAGAGTAAATCGGTTTTTTTTAGATGCGCTTATATGTATGCTTACATTATACATTGGTGGCGTCTTTTTTCTGTGCAAATAAGCTACATACACTATGAAGAGATTAAGAGGACACTATCATTTTGAAGGCTAGAAAAAAAGTTGTTTTTAAGATGAATTTTTTCGGAAATTATATTGATGATTTATTTTAAACTTTGTATACATATAATAATAATAATAATCTTTATTGAGTGAAAATGGTTTACAAATTTGGCAGTGAAGTACATGCAATAAATAATAAGATATATGTAAATATAGATACCGAATGCACACAATACGTGAGGCAGCAGCGAAGACGCTGATTAAAGCCTTACCTGAGTATAATTGATGGGAACAAGATTATACGAATACATTATTTTTAGATTTATAACAAATATAAGAAATAATAAATTACATTAATAAGATTAATGAAGATATTGATACACACAAAATACAGAAAAAAGAAAGAAAATAAGTAGTAAAATAACTTAATAAAATTCAAAAACGAGACACAAGCAGGAAGTTCAATTGTAATGAGATGCAACTCGGGTGAGCTCCAAGCGAATAAAAATGAGACAGGTGTACATCAGAAGGGAGAGTATTGAAAAATTTTACCGCGGTGTAGAAGAAGGCACCGTGAAATTTCAATGTTTTATGCATTGAAAATGCAAGTAAATGTTGATGACGAGTATCTGAAGATAAATTGAAATGTTAAGATGTGTTAAATCTCGAAGATATGCAGGCATATTGGAGTGAAGAACATTGAAAACGATACAGCATAGATGAATAATAACACGTTGATAATAATACATATTTTATTCTAAAATTGTAAATTTTTGCAAGTAAAAATAATGAAAATTATAGTTATAAAAATTCAAGCTCGCATTATCTTATAGCTCCTATAAAATGTAAACATTTAATGTTTTGAAACAAAAAAGTAAATAAGATTATATTTATCTACAGATATTCGGTTATCGTTGACTAACGGAATTAAAATATGGGGGAGACCAGGGCTATTCGTTAGGTGGGGTAATTCGTAAAAATGGAAATATCTTTGT
>QKQZ01042368.1:0-12431 GCA_003595255.1 Solenopsis fugax
GTCCGCGTCGGCCGCGCGAGTCCCGTCCTTTGTCCGTCTTTCTCGCCGGCGAATTGCAGGTGTCTGCGGGGATCTCCCTCTATCTCTCTTTCCGCCTCTCTTTTCTCTCCTTCTCGCTCTCGTGGCCCCCTCGCTTTTGCGCGCGCTCCCGCTGAGAGCGGCACAACGAGAATGACGCCGCGCGGAGGACACCGGGTGAGAGAGAGAGACAGTGGTGAGGGACGGAAGGCGCTCCGGGCAAAAACGTAAGAGACGCGCGGAGACGACGACGACGACAACGGTGTCGTTGCTCGTAGACCCAGGAACGAGAGTCGACCTGCTCGCCCTTCCCCGAGTCGTTTGCGAGGAACGAACGATCGAACGCGTCGAGCGTTCGCTCGTTCGCTCATGCGAGTGCGTTCTCGCGAGAAATCACGCCAGCAATCCAAGCGTCGTGAAACGCAACCGCGAAAAATTTATCCGGCGAAAGATTACGCGCCGCTGTAACTTTCCAGGCACGCGAATGTATTAACGCACGAGTGTTTATCGAATAGCTCACGTTGATACGAATCATAATAAACGTCCAATTTAGTGGCGTTTATCGTAAATCATTGAAACATTACATTCGTTGTAAACAGGAGGAAAAAGGACTTTAGACAAATGATCGTTCCGTAGATCTAGACAATGGGCACGGTATCGTCTACGACCACGCTTTTGCGTTTATTAATGTACAATGACAATAGCTGAGCGATAGAGGATACTGAATTTATTATTTATCGCGACGATATTAGTATAGAGCTCGATTTTACAGGGTTAATTCGACAAGCTGATCTGTCGCGTGTTGTAATAGTATGCGTGTATTTGTCATGCGTGTTCTTATGTTAAAATGTGTATGTGTACACAGAAAAAAAAATTAATATCAAATCAACAATTCATTGTTTCATATATAAACAAGAATATAAAATCTTGTCAGAAGATAATCTTAAACAGACATAATTTGCTTACATGGAGAAAATTTTCCTCTTCACGTATGTAAGCAAATTATGTCTGATTAAGATTATCAAATTCTTCCAAGAAGATTTTATATTCTTGCTTATATATGAAACAATGAATTGTTGATTTGATACTCATTTTCTTCTGTGTAGTGACTGCCATTTACTCACAATGATCATCGCATAAGAAGCGAATCGTATCGTTGTCAAAAATTACTGAGCATTTTCAAGCGTCCGTAATGTTTGCACGCAGATTTAATGACACGATCAAGATAGCATTAACCTTTGCTTCAACCAATTAAGAGCAAGGACGAATTACGTTTTATTGGGTGTGCATTTTTTTTCTTCTTTAATTTCATGTTACTAGATTTGGAAACATTTTCATCGCTTTGAACGAAATAAAAGAATACTATTATGATAATAGTTTGAATAGAAAAGCAAGAATACCATAGAATATACTGAAACTTCGATAATTTGAACTTGTTGCAATACGAGATTAAATAGCAAAGTGAAGAAAACATATTGTTCTCGAGTTGCAGAAATATATTTTAATTTCTGCTTTTAAGCTTCTATTATTTCGCGAAAAGTGAACGTTATGGCTTTTTAATGCCGATATATGAGCATAAGAATAGTTGCTCGGAATTTGGCCAATTCTAAAATAATTCCAGCAGGTAGAATAATTTAGTAATTAATTGATTATTCATTTTCAAGTCAGATTTAAGTTTCAATTAAGTTCCGAGCAATGTACGATAATTTGTAGAACACATTTTTATTTCTATATGATTTAATATTTTAATATATTTAAAATAAAACAAATATTGTTATATAATTGTTATCGGTGTATTTTTAACATTGATTATACAACGAATTGTGACGTGAATATTTTACGACTTCTGAAAATTTAAGCGCGCTCGACATTTTATAATATATCCGTATTATACATGTATAATAAGTCAGTATTAACGCAGCACGGCCACGATATAATTAATATTTTAGGAATGAAAGTACGTTTCGGAATCGGGGGCAAAGTACACGCATTTTCGATTGCGACGCGAAAAACATAAATCCACGTAATCGGTAAATAAGTGAAACATGTCGACTGCACATGTTAACGTGCTGAATAAATAATAGAACAATCCAGCTCTCGGGTAGTCATGAAATACCGTAGCTATCGAAATTGTCAGGATGCCACCGCGGAACGGAAATATATAAGCGAGTAGGCCGTAAAATGCAGCGAATTTTAAAAAGAATTATATGCGTTACACACAGCAGTTATTTTTCGAAATATGCGACAGGGCTGGCACACCATAAACTTCGTATAACCTTCTGCCCCTTTGAAAAATTTATCACTGATATAACACATAAGTTATAATCGAATTTATCTTTTTTCTAATATATAACTGTGTTATTAAACGCATTGTCAAATTCAAAGATGCGATCGCAACGAAAATCGAAATTGATCGCAGAGGGAAGTCTTGCCAAAATTCTTTTATTTCTTGTCGTTCATAATTTAAAAATCGTGAACGTACACAGAAAAAAAATGAGTATCAATAATTCATTGTTTCATATATAAGCAAGAATATAAAATATTCTTAGAAGAATTTGATAATCTGGATCAGACATAATTTGCTTCCATGAAGAAACAAAATTTCTTTATGTTAGCAAATTATGTCTCTTTGAGATTATAAATACTTCCAAGGAGATTTCATATTCTTGCTTATATATGAAACAATGAATTGTTGATTTGATACTAATTTTTTTTCTGTGTAAAGACAAATCATGTGTGTCTTTTAAATCGGCTTCTCACGCTTCGTAATCCGTAGTATTTCTCGCGTCTTCTGGGACATGGCGGTACCCTCTGTTGCGGGCTTCCTTCGCGAATCAAATTATGGTATTTCCGTGGAAAACCCGGGCAATCGCAGCGTAACGTGGGCAACGCGCGCGTACGTCGTCATCCCTCGCGACTATTTTAAAATACAGACGATTAATATCTCGAAATCGTTTTAATAATCCGCGCAATCTCTTTTCCTCGGTATATCTAATTGCCTCGTCGTATCCCGTAACGGATCCAGTTTTACGCCCGATGGAGTTCCATTCCCTCCTCCTCCTCCTCCTTCTCCTCCTCCACTTCCCGCAAGACGTGATTAATAGCGCATTGTGATAGCGCGCGATACTCTTTCGATTCTCCAGCGAAATCCCGTCGCGCTATATCGACTTTTGTCCGGCGTGGTACACGATAAAGAGTACGCCTGAAGCTTTCCGGTGGATTTATTTACATGCGAGATTGCAAATACGTGGACGCAATGGGAGAGCTACAAATCCATTTTCGTAAAAGCCTGTATAATAATAATTTACGTTTCTCTCTTTATTTTACAATGCGACCTGGGATTTTGTCAAGTGCGAACAGTGATATAATCTTTTACGATAATAAAATGATAATTTCTGTTTGGCGTATGTAAATTTATATATTTCGCTGCAAATTCAGGCGGGTAAAAAGTGCCTCGATCATGCGTGTGATTTAGTTTTCCGTGGAAAAATAACACACGACACTGCATAAAAAGATAAATTTACACAATTAAACGTGTAGTTTAACACGTTTCGCTGTTATTTTTGCACAAAGAATTAAATCGCGCACGCATGAATGAAGCACTTTTTATACATATACATATGAATTTGCAGCGTTACTCTTAACAACGTATTATTACAACGTATAATCGTTGCTGTGACAACGATATGTCGAATAAAAACTCTACGGATTAGAATCCGTCGCGCGGAATGGAATTGTTGGCATCGAAATCAATTTTTCACACAGCCTATCTTCAACTACCTGCAAAACCGAGTTTATTTCCCAGGTTCCGTCTTTGTAACGTGTGATCGATATCCTGACACATTCCGCCATTATGCAGCCACTGAGCGTCGATTGGATGCGCTGTACATAATTTGCGACCTGAAACTCCATCCGCAATTCAGTTACGCGTTGCGTTTATACGTATAACGGGTGTCCCGATGACAATTTGTCATCGTTGCGTATTCGCGGAGTGCCGTTCGGTTGTTTGCGACGCTTGCATGTCATTCAAACGACGGAAGCGGAGAGGTTCGCCATAAAGCCATAAAGAAAGCGAGCGGCATTTGCAAGAAAAGTTTCATCTGTAACGGCATGTTGCTCTAACGCGAAAGACAATGCACCGTAAGGCATTCAGGTGAATTTAACAGAATCGTGTAACGATTATTGTACGAGAATTCTCTGGAATTTTAACACGTTAGAAAACTCGAGATATTAATTGAAGATATGAATTCGAATAGCGCCAGATTGCTCCCACCGGCGGCATTTTTATATAATTCTAGTTATTTTTTAGAACTCATTTACTAGATTATATATGTTTTCGTAACTCGTTAATTATGTAATATTCATGAATGAATGAATCAAGATTACGTATTTCATTATTCGTGATTCTCTTAACCGTGATATTTCCGCATCAGAGATATTACCGTATTTGGAATGACTAAGCGCGCACACCGAAATATTTCGTGAGTTAGTGACAGCTGTTTTAACCGACGAATCATTTCTCAGCGATATTTGCCACCTGCACCAGGCCTTGTCCACGATGTCGCTGAACTCGTACGCGCGTAACGGTTTTACATTCAACCTGAGTTTGCTTTTGCATTTATCATCTGACTCAGCGACTGTCAGTACTTTGTTGCCGGGAACAAGGTTACTGATACAAAAGATCGCGGAAACTTTATCACGCCGTAAGTTAAATTATCTCTATTTGCCATAGGTTGCTAATCAAAGGCGACTTGGTGATCTAAAGAACGCATTTTCATCCGAGAGCGATTTATTCTGGATATAATTCAGACGTAAAAATAAACTTCAAAATCTTTAGTTACCTATATGCACTGAAAAAAAAAGACTGGTTATAACTACCAAATGTATAGTGAAATAGTATCAATTAAATATTTGGTCAATGTAACCAAAAATAATTTTACTTTTTTAAATATTTACTAACTTATATCAGATTTTATTGATAATACTTACTAAATATTTAGTAAAATAAAATTATTTTTTGTTATATTGACAAAATATTTAATTGATACTTTCACTATACATTCGATTGATATTAGTTATAACCAGACTTTTTTTCAGTGTGCCAACTTTTATATTTGCAATTGGAAACATTTTTTGTATAAATCTTTTCAATATACACGCATTCGGTAAATATATCTTTGAGTTACAAAAATATTTTCGTAGATTATCGACGCGAGTCAATTAGCGTCTTGATATAATAATGTATCTCTTGTTAAATGATCGATCCGGCAACACGTGCCGTTCACGAGGCATACATTGAAAGGTCCTAGTTACAAGTTGTTGAAACGTGCAATCTATGGCGGCTCGTTCGATTATTTATGGCCACGCACTCCTTACCGTCTTGCGAACGTTGTGGAAGGTGAAGGGTTACTGCGAGAACGGAAGATACACGACATTTCGAGGATGTCGCTTTCTTTACAGTCAGCTAAACGTAAACTTACAACTGACGTCACGATTGTGCGATTCACTCGATCACTACAATATCGAGACAATTTAATACCCTATGGTTTTTTTTTTAAACTTACAATCAAACTGTTCGGAGATGAAGTAGGTCGCGTCGATAATGGGTGAATCTTAGAAACTGTGAACCTTAGCGTCTACCCCTAATTCAGGAATTAGACTACTCCGTTTTATTTTAATTTGTAGCGTATTCGGTTGATCGGTATTGACGTCTGTTCTCTCTCTCTCTCTCTAAACACGCGTAATGGGGAAACTGCGGTCGCAAAGATGCTCATCGGCCTACATTATCGGTCATTCCAGCTTGCGTTTAATTCGTGTAAAATTGCCGGGTTAAACGCGCTCGTCATCCACCGTCGTATATATCTGCAGCGTCGAGCGTGCACGCGGGTGTCTAACGGGTGTCCCGGTAGCAACCCGGCGCGACCGGCGCACCCACCTCCTCCCTACCGCGGTAGGTCATTCGGTTATTTATGGCCCCGTGCTCGCTGCAGAGCAGGGCGTAGAGGAGGGCGGCTTGCTTGCGGCGAAGGAAGAGGGTGGCGTTTTCAGGGAGGTGGCGGACGACTGACTCTTTTACTCGTACATACGAGCCGCGGTGCGAGAGGGCGGACGGAATGGCGAGGGAAAGCGGGAAAGGGGAAAAAGAGAAAGAGAGAGAGAGAGAAAGAGAGACGGAGATAGGGAAAGAAAGTGACAGACTAACGGGCGGAGGGAACCGACCAAGCTTGTACGGCGCGTGTAGCGAAGTCTATAAAGGACTGCTTTATTGATCTCACAGTTCGAGCGCGCTAGGATACCGATATAGTCGCCGAGTAATACTGTAACAGTCGTCGGGTCTTTAGATAAAAAGGGGAAGGTCTCTTTCAGCATATTAACACGCGAACCGTACGCACGTGTGCAGTTCCGATGCGAGTGTTGCGTCGAGATCGCTTTTAACTGTCAAGCACGTAAATACTGCCGCGGAGTTAATTGCTTATCGTCCAAGTTCTCTCATAACCGAGTGGTATGCCCGTGGCAATTATAAAAGAAAGTAAATGACGTTCAATCTCTTTAATAATGAATTTTACTATATTATAATGCATCATAAGTATTATCTTCGTTCAGATATATCTGCTGAACGTGCTGTGCACTTAACCATCACTTTTTATAATTTCATCAAGTATTTTATCCTTCATTTATATTTATGGATAATTAATATGTCTCGTAAATAAGCCTTTAAACAGGGTCGTAATATATGGCTCGGTTATTATTCTCTTTTTATTTGCCATATACAATTCATCACTCGTGAAAGGATTAAGTCGTCCTCGATGTGACGTTTAAACTCGTTTTCTCTCTTTCTCTCTCTGTATCTCTCTTTTTCTCTTGGTTTTATTTCCCCCCATCTTAAGTGGAGCACAGTAGGTGTAGATTATAATTCCATTTTCGAGCGTGACTGTGGCGAACTTTGTATGCGTTTCTGCATTAGTACAGTGCGTGCATTTCAACCATCGCGTACAACGTATTCGAATCGCGAACGTACTTGGGATACGCGTACTTTGTAACTCGACGGGGATTTACTTTCGGGTCAGCGAGCGGGAGCAATCGGTATGCTGGATAGGTCCGGCCCTCCTGTAGCCAATAAGGGGTTCCCGAGTTCGCAGCGCCAACGGTAGACCGTCGGAGAAAAAGACGGGACCTTTGATCGAGCGACCGATAAAACGCCTTGAATAAACCGCCCCGCGAATTCTGTTCCGAGACGAGCGAGCGTCATGTCGATGGTGAGTACGCGAGCGACTGCGCGAGGTTCTTCGCGAGTACTAGGAGATAACGGAACTGCGACGGAGAGAATGTATTCTAACATCGAAATCGCTTTGAAACGATAGGTATCAGGAATATTGGTCTTATCGAGATCTCAAAATCTCTTATGAAAGGTTTATAATTAGATTTTGTAACAGACCACGTTATTAATATTTTGGGAGCTACGGTCTTGTAATCTTCTCAATTCTGGAAACTAAGAGAAATATTTTTCTGTGCACAGAAAGAACAATTTTACTGAATTATAAATTTGAAAATAATTATGTTGAACCGTTTTAAAAAATTGTATTGAAAGTTTAACTTTGTTGCTGGAATGTCAAAACTGTTTGCAGCAACATTATCACGCTTGGTCGTCCTAAAATTATTTTCTGATCTATATCTAACTAAATTTTTAGATGCTGCAGTACAATTGTTCTTTCCGTTTGAGAATTCATGCTAATTTAATCTCATAAAATATCCAGAAGAGTTTGTTGTTGTTTGAATTTTCTTTTAATCTTTGGGACGAATCGTTGGAATGTAAATTGGAGCATAAAATAATACGATTTTAATAAACACTCGCGCAACGTGATACAGGGTAGTTACTCGGATCCGCAAAGTGCGCATACTAGAGGCGAAGTTTAACGATAGCGCGACTCTTGTCTGGAAATTATTGGAATGGCAGAGTTATCGTTGAAGCTCGGCTCGAGACTAGCCAGGGTCGCGGAATTCCAGTAATTTTTGCTTGATTACTTGAGATCCGCCATTAAAGGCGCGCGACGATACGACGAACGGCGTGCTCGTAGTTAAAAGGCTGATCTTAACTGCGTCGTGTGACGGGGCGGTGCACCTCGCGTCGCAATCTACGCGATAGGACTTTCCAGAAACTCGTGACGGCGACGTGACTCCCAGTCTTCCGATTATCGCGTTATCCGCCAGGGCACAAACAATCTTGCACGAAAAGTCGAGGTCTAACGAACAACCAAAACGAACGTTCGAAAAAAAATTCGTGGAAATCCTGTCGCCCACGTGACAATATATCACGAGCATCGAATGCTCGATATACACTTTTCATTAAGAGTCTCAAAGCTGCAACAATACATTTTGCAGATACAAGTAGAATGGATGTGTTCCTTTAACGGTATCACTTAGTGAGACGAGGAGATGAATTTTTACATTAATTTTACTTTTTATCAGTCATTTTTATTTGAGGAATTTAATTCGTTTAGTTACTTATGCTCCCATGGACGGAATTATACGCTGTGAAACTTGGCTATTGAGGTGTCAATAATACGTTTTGTTGCACATTTCCCGAAGTATCAGCGATTTGCAGTATGTATCAACGTTAAACTGTCGATATCTCCACGCTGATAGCATGGATTCCGATGATATCTTGTGACTGTGAGCTATTCAAAATAGAAATATTCGACCGACAGACATGATGCATAATCGACATACAGCAACGCTTCATTGCGTATCGAATATTATTTTTTCTTGTTCTCCGTGGATACATACAAGTTACGATAACCCATCTACATACTCGGTCAACGATTCGATCGATGAGCATTGCGATTGACTTCACCGCGATGTTACGTGCTATTTAAATAGAAAATCCCGCCAAAAATACATCTTCAAATATATATTCGAGAAACGTAATCATTTATTTTATAATGCTCCCTTGATGAAGTCGCATGATAAAGTTATATTTAACGTTCGCGAAGTAGTTGTAAAAGAATCGATGTAACTTACGTAAGGAGAGACATAGTGTTCGAGATACAATGTATAATAACAAGTTCTGCAAACTCACCGGCAAAACGGCCTTTCCCATTTGCATTATTACAAACGACCGTTCGCAGATGGAATAAACGGTGAGGCGCGTCGAATCAAACGAATTAAAATATCTCTACGATATCGTTGTCATTCAGAACGCAAAGCTTGGTAGCGCGATAATAGAGAGCGACCGTCCGCTTGTTCATTTCGTGTCATGGTCAAAGACTCCCGAGGGTCAAAGACATCGGGCTCAGTTTCGTTTCGAGGAGCATGCGTCGTGCAATGAAATATGCTTCCCGAAACCGAACACCTGGTTCTTTGGAGTGCGCTGGGAGAGCGAACGTCAAGGCTTTTTTTTAAGAAAATTTCCACAATGCGCCCGATTCTGTTCGCAGCTGTGTGATAACGATAAGTAACGGCGATATATACGATAACAGGAAAAACAAAATATTTTAAATTCTATCCCCCATGCGTTGGATATTATTTTAATATGCGACAGCTGTATTTTTTAAACGTTGAAAATACTCTCTCTAAAACGTAGTTGATAACTGATTTTTCAATAATATTTATATGTAAAGCTTTTATATAAATCTTACCTCTAAGTGCTTAATATTTTACGAAATAACGTTATCCTGAACAAAAAGCTCACTTTCGCCCTAGGTCTCTCTGACTCACTTAGTACTACGTATACCGGATTCTTTCGAAGAAACGTCACATTGAATCACCTAGCACAAACACTTTCGAACAAGCTTATTAGTCCGTAATGCAGCAAATGCAGCCCGATAAGAATAAAATTGCGTAGTGTCTCTCATTCTCGCGGAAAGTTGTGAAATTTGTCGTCTTACAAAATTCTTTATTGTCGCTATTACCATAATGCTCGTCTTCAATGTCAGTGGAGCAAATCGATACTCGCGAACGTAAGAGAAACGTAGGTTGCACAGAAGAATGCGGGTAGCGTATTATACGTTTTGAGCGAAATCGCGATGCCGGATATTGAAAAACTTAGTTCACGTAACTTTGGTCTTTAATTGGAATCGTGTTTTCACTTTCATTTTGTATCGACGTTTTCAGTGCGACACCGCTTTTATTTCAGGCACTATTATGTTAGTTCAAATGCTAAGGCAAGGTCGACCCCAATCTGATCAAACAATCCGGAACTGAAAGTTATGACGGGAACTACAGGATATACAATTAATTAAATTCAGCATCAATTAATTATAAAACATGCTAATTAAAAAGCAATTAAATTGAACGATGCGAATTAAAGATTAATCGTTAAACTGGCAGATGTAAAAACAACAATAAAAATTGATTTACCATAGCCCGTGGACTAGAAAAATGTTTTCAATTAAATTTTTTTTTATTCCCAGAATTGTAAAATGTATCTCGTGCGACCAAATAAATTGAACAGATGACAATTGGTTTGACGTGAAACTACATACATAACGCAAATATACACGGTAAACAAATGCTGCGTTTTATGTCCGGCTGTTATGAAAAGGAAAATAAAACAACTTTTTTTTTATTACCGCGCACTGCCATGGGATACGCGGGGTGATCGAGTTAATGAAAAGTCTATAATTTATATGAATGATTCAACGCATATTAAATGATGGAAAAATTCCTACTCGCAGAGCTCATGACTGACTCGGTGTAAACTGAATGAAAATTTTGTAGTTTTTATTATAAATAATTTAACGTGCGCGCGTTATTTCTCATATATCGACGGTTCGGTCTATCAGCATGTCTGTTTATCATCCGACTTCCGTCACGTCTTATGATAGATAGCGCATTTCTTTATCATAAATATTATTGTGTATATTAATGTGTTACGCTATCTCGATGATTTGAAATTGATGACGGAGTTTATATAAACACGTACAAAACTGAATGCGGGATGCGCACATCTGCGCGTACATACATGTAAAACCGACCATTATTATGAGTAAATAACGATCTGACCGTGTATGTACATGGTATATAAAGCGCGTGCAAACGATATGTAACTGCTCTCTATCGATCGTATATAACCATATTCATTCATAAGGTACGTACAGCACCAGCAGCGGCAGTAGAAACGAAATGTCTCGTGGGTAATACGAATTCCTAGCATTATTTATCATTGTCCAGTTTTCATATTTTCATGATAATTTATGTCGCTTTATGCACGCCTTTCCACGTAAATAGTAAATAATCGACATTCCCATAATAGTAGATACACACACATACGGATGAACGCCTGCACGCATGTACGGGACACACGTGGAAATCTCCAGTCTGTTTGTCTCTACTCGTAAAAGTTTGTCGCTCGTAATTTGCTAAATTCACGCGATTTTTTTCTGACTCGATTTTCGCTGAAGTCAAAATCTCAAACTTAATTAGTCCTATTCAGTGACGTCTCTGTTTAAAAGCTCGGAAACTGATATCGATTATGCATATTATGTATGATTCGGTACGACGCAGTAAAGGAAAGGTAGGAGAATCTCTCCTAGCGATTCAGATTTGAAGCTCACTTTTTCAAGGGGCGTTCGGGGGATCTGAATTAAATCTCTCGGCGATACATTCGAAAACCAAGACGAGTCGTTTTCCATGAAACTCTCGAGCGAGAGCGCGTCGCATCGGTCGTCGCATTACGAGACAAGTTCTTTGCATTCTTCGTCGCTTCGGCGTCCCCGACTCCCAAGCAGCGGGGATCTGCACTCGCGCTAATTATCCGAGTCCTCCATTAAAGCTCCGGCAGAACTTACTTCGGCGACGCATCGGGGCTCCCAGGCCGCCTGTCCTTCCGGTGCAACAACCTGGAATGCCTCCCAGCACAGCAGAACTCGTCTTCAAACGACGTCCGCGTCTCGAGCGCGTCGCTACGTTACGAGCGCCGCGTCCCCGCGTCCTCCTCCTCCTCCTCCTCCTCCTTCACCCCTTCGCCTACCCGCGCTCACCCTCTATCCTCCGATATACCAATTCCGCCCAGTGCTTCGCGATGGAACGTGAACTCGCCTCCTCCTCTACGTCCTCTACCTCCTCTACCTCTGCCTGCTTCGCCTCCCCTCGTGCTCGGTCTGTCTCGCGCATAGCGATTCAACGGAGAGAGGACCGGCTAGCGGTGCTACGGCGGAAGAAAGAGCGAGAGAAACGTGCGCGCGGAGAAGCGTCGGGAGCGAGAGAGAGAGAAAGAGAGAGAGAGAGAGAGAGAGAGAGAGTACGAGAGAACCGGTGCGAGAAAGCAGATACGGAGCGCGGAACGGAGATGGATTGATACGCGATGCTCGCGTGCGCCAGAGGAAGGTGGATAGATAGATCGAGAGAGAGATAGGGTGAGGGAAACAGCCGGAGGGACGTAGAACGTGAACCGATGCGGCTGTCGCGAGAGGACG
>QKQZ01042372.1:0-11444 GCA_003595255.1 Solenopsis fugax
ATTAGAAACTTGCTTGTAATATCACATAAATTCTAGTTCAACGGAACTAATTCTGATCAGTTCAAATCCAACACATTTAAAAGTAATTATATTTTAATGGAAAATGCAGGTCCAAAAACGTGATTCAATCTTATTAAATGTAATAGAGTTGAATTTCTAATGGTTTCAATCGGACTTTTTCAGCAGGGAGTCCTTTGTCCTGTCAAATGTGAAAAGTTAAATATGTAGGTGGAGAGATGTATGAAATATTGTGTTTGTTCGTATCTGTTTGGATCAATAATTTAAACACGAGTCCTAAAAGAATAATTTTTAGGTTAGGTTAGGACTAATTATTTTTAGTCAAATAATTTTTTCTTGTAGTTAGGAAATATTTTGTTAAATTATTTTTATATTCAAAATAATCAGATTTTTTAAGAAAACAATTTAATTAAATTTAATAATATTATTAACTTATTTGTAAAACATTATTTACATGTAAAAAATGTAAAAATTATATACTTAAAATAATGTCTATTTACTTAAAAATAAATATTACTTAAAGTAACTGAACAACAAACAGAACAAATAAATGCTTGTAAAGTGCTATATAAAGTATATAGTTTCAGAAAAATGTATTTTTTTCATTTAAAAAAATATTTCTCAGTGTAGGAAATGATACAGATAAAAGAATTTCAGATGTATGAACAAATATAAGTGCTTAATACTTTTGACCACAAGGCTATATTTTTTAATGACACACACGCACGCACACGCGCACACACACATACACACACACACGCGCACACACACATACACACACACACGCACAATATATATTATTCCACTGAAAGATGCAGTATTATCCTTTTGTTGCATTTTTTCTAGTGAACATAATTTTGTGAAACTTGTTTCGGCGGTTAGATTCTTGGATGTAGCTGAATACGAATTCGGTATGAAAAATACAAATTTCCAAATGACGGATCCAATATGGCGGACGCAATTTTTTAAACTAAAACATCTGCTTGAAAATTGCTACGGAGGGAGGAGGAGGGGGGTGTCGCAAATTACAAATCTGGAGCCAGAAATATAAAATCCACAATGATGGAGCTAGTTTGGTAGATATATCGAAAAAAACTTTGTAAATATATTTTTGTCTGATGATTTACTGAAATGTAATCTCTACTATTTTTCAAACGATGAATAATTCTGCATTTAAAATTATAAAATTGAATTATTCAACATGTATTATATATTCCTTAATAGATACATTGTGCGAATATTACACAATAATATCATGAATATTCGAAAATTTTGAAATAATTGCGTTGAGATAATACATTATAACGCAGGAATTTTATGGAAATAAAATTTCTAAATAATATTTGTCAAAAATTAGACCAATCGAAGTTTGAGGTATAAATATTTTATAATTATTTAAAAAACCGTTTGAATTTTTATTTAAAATGTTACTATGCTGAATGTGTAATATTTCATGCTGCAATATTTCAACATTTTAATTTAGGAATAATTATGCATTTTTGTAAACATGTATATGGATTAATTATATTTTTAAATGTTTTACACATAATACAGTTAAAATATTTTTTTCAATTATTAAACAATTTCTTTCTAAATTTAATTTTGCAAATATACCATTAAAATAAATCGACATATCATCGTAGTTTTGCTAAAATACTATTTCGAAATTATATGCACAAACAGTTATCAATATTTTATAAAGGTCAATACTTCTACATCTATTTTTAAATATACCTACATCATTGCAAATTATAATTTTTATGCAAGATTTTGTCATATAATTTAATAAATGTTGTCCTATCCGAGTTGAATTTGATATATCGAATATTATATTTTTGACGGATTCATAACCTCGAAAACCCCTAAATAGCAAGTTTTAAGCAAATCCAGTCGCTTTTGATGATTTTTCCGCCATATTGCATCCGCCATTTTTAATTGGAAATTTTTGGCTTTGGATTCGTAATCAACGATCTAAAAAACCCTTAGATTATACTAATTTTGAAATATAGGTTATTAACAAAAATTTTATGTAAATGAATTTAATCACTAGAAACGACCATCTTTCGGTATTTAATCACATGGTCGCATGAATGCGAGCTAATAGTGTAGTAGCGAGCGCCATTCTGTGTCGAAAACGTGAACAGAACAAGATTCGTTTGGCGATGATGACGACGTATCTTACATAAAATTTCTGAGACTTTGCGAAACTCTCATTTCCAGGACAATCATGTGTCTCTTGAAACTTTTTCTTAAACTTTATTATGGCAGGAAAATCTAAAAGAATGGCCTCCAGTCTCGGGCAGGTGTTAAATCAGGAAGTGCAAAGAATCTCCCGGCTTGACATAGTAAAGCTGAGAAACAAAATATGAACATGGAATGTGCGTACTCTCTACGCAGCGGGCAAACTCGCAAATGCAGTTAAGGAAATGAAAAGACTGCAAATTGATATATTGAGAGTTAGTGAAACAAGGTGGGCAAACAATGGATCATGCCACTACCATGAAACAACATTCTATTACTCGGGCACCAATGAAGATGACGTAAATCACCGTCACAGTGTGGGATTTCTAATCAAAGATTCATTCAAAAGGTGTATCAAGAATGTTGTGGCATATTCTGAAAGAATTATACTGTTGCAACTGGCTGGAACACCGGTAGACTTAAATTTAATTCAGATATATACTCTCACTGCAGATAGACAGGACGATGAAGCTATTCAGTTCTATGAGCATCTGCATGAAGTACTAAAAATAGTAAAAAAAAAGCATGAAATCAATATAATTCTTGGCGGTTTCAATGCCAAGGTGGAGTAGTCGACGGAATCGTGGGAAACTTTGGGCTCGGTACTAGAAACGATAGAGGAGACATGCTTGTGCAATTCTGCTTAGAGGAAGATTTTGTCTTCAAAAATACATTCTACAAATTGTCGCTACGCAAGTTATTGTACGTGGAAATCGCCGCAGGATAATAACCAACAAATAGTCCGAAACCAAATTGACTATAGGTATATTAATCAACAGAAGACATCAAAACAGCGTCAAAAGGATGGCTGCATATTCCAGAGCCGACATAGGATCGGATCACAATCCTCTAATAGGAACACTCAAATTCAGAGGAAAACAGGCTATAGCCAAAAGCAGGAGCAAGACATACGATATATTCTCCCTTAGCGAGGTAGAGAAACGCGAAAAATTGAGAAATAAACTTGATAAGCGCATTAAACTCGACAACAACAACAACAATGCAGGGGAAGATATAGAAGACCAATGGCGGAGCATCAAAAATAGTATCTAGCGGCTACAGAAGAGATAGTAGGATATAAAAAGAAAGAACCTAAGAAAGAATGGATGACAATCGAAATCCTCGACATGATAGAAGAAAGAAGACTTGCGAAGAGAAACACACAAAAATACAACCAAATACAACGAAGTATCAGCCGTAAAATTAGAGAAACAAAAAACACATGAATAGCGAGCCAGTGTAGGGAAGCCGAAAAACTGCATGTGAAACACGATGCTTTCCACTTCCATAAAAAACTAAAAGAAATTACCAACACCTTCAAGAAATTAAACCTCTCAAAAATTACAAAAAATAACACAATTGTAACAGAGCCCTGGGATATCTGCAAAGTGTGGGAGGAATACATCCAAAATCTGTTTAATGACACCCGATTATCGGCCCCAAGCGGTATTTTCAGGAATGCATTTGGCCTCCCAATATTAGAATCTAAAGTACAATAACTTATGCGCTATCTGAGCTTAAGATCAGGAAAGCGCCGGGGATAGACAATATACATGCGGAAGTACTCAAGTTAATCAACACCAAAAAGCTCTGCCATCTGTTTAATGCAATTAATGACACTGATAACATTCCTACTGATTGATTGACTTCTACCTTCATCGCGATTCCAAAGAAATCCAATGCAAGAACGTTTGTGGAGCACCGGCTAATCAATCTCATAAGCCACGCACTTTTCCTGAAGATAATCCACAGGAGAATATACAGCAAGTGCGATAGCATATCAGGCGACACCCAGTTTGGTTTTAAGAATAGTCTAAGTACAAGGGAAGCACTTTACTGCATGCAACTTCTAGTACAAAAATGCTACGCTCAACGAAAAGACGTATTCATATTTTTCATTGACTTTCAAAAAGCATTTGACAACGTAAGACACGATCTATTACTACCGATTTTACAAGAGGCAGGCATTGATGAAAAGGCCATCCAAATAATTCATAAACTTTATTGGAACCAAACTGCCAAACTCAAGCTGGGTAACTCCACACAAACAAGCAACATAAGAATAGCCAAAGGAGTCCGTCAGGGATGCATACTCTCACCACTCCTATTCAACATATATGTGGAGAAGATATTTCAACTGGCGCTAGGAGACCAAAGATCAGGTATAAAAGTAAATGGAATCCCTATCAACAACCTTCGCTATGTAGATGACACAGTGATACTGGCTGAGAACATCCAGGATTTACAAGCAACATTGAACACCATCAAGCAGGGAAAGAATATGGCCTCAGCATCAATGTAAGCAAAACTAAATTAATAGCAGTAAGCCAGCAGACTCACGAAAACGCAAATCTCTTCTTGAATGATCAACTAATTGAAAGAGTAAATAACTTCAAATATCTAGGCTCCACACTTAACGCTGAGTGGGATAACGATGGAGAGGTCAAGGCAAGAATAGCAGTGGCCAGGAATATCTTTGCTAAGTTCAATAAGTACTTACTACGTCAAGAGGTACCCTTGGGTCTTATTGTTAGACTAAGAGTAGTCAAATGTTATATATGGCCACTATTAATTGTTATATGGAGTTGAAACCTGGTCGCTCAAAATTGTATCTCTTAACAGAATAGAAGCCTTCGAAATGTGGATACTAAGAAGACTATTAAAAATCTTCTGGGTTGATCATATATCTAATGCAATGGTCTTACACCGTGCTAGCACGCACCGCCAACTATTAAACATAGTAAAACAACGGAAAACTTCATACTTGGGGCATATAAATACAACCTCCTCAAAATCATTCTCATCGGGAAGATCGAGGGTAAACGAGGACCAGGGCGCAAACAACACTCATGGCTCCGCAACATCAGGAATTGGTATGACATCTCAGATGCTGCCACTTTATTCAGACGTGCAGAAGAAGGCACACTCCACATCGTGCAATAAACACATGAACGCCCACACGCTACGCTAAGCATATGGCACTATAAGAACTTTGCGTCGCAATATCTCCGCACGTAGAGCATGGAGAGAAAAAATAAAAATACTTTTATTATGCCATTTTATCCAAGCTATCGTTTGAGACTACTCAGAACTTGATCGGTTCAGCCATTACTGAGATCTGATAATCTCATATGCTTGGAAGTCGCTGACTCGTATAAAGAGACGCAATTTTCTCGCTAAAGCGTTCATCAAAAGGCACGAGACGCGATCGTGCCTTTTGATTAATAACAAATTTATTTAAAATATTCTATAAGTTGATTTATTAGAGGAAACTTAATAATCCAGCAGTACCAAACATGTTAAAGAGTTAAAGGAGTACGTGAAACAATTGATTTATTAATAAAACATGGTTAATAGGTGTAACTTCCAGAGCTACACTGTGCAGCAAAAGATTAATTTAAATGAACACAAACCTAAATCATCCAGTAGCAGTATCATATTTGTCCACGCTCGTTTATGCGTGGATTTTTGTCTAGTTGCGTTTATCCAAGCCTTCAACGCCTTATCGTGTTGTTTTTGTTCCAGATACTATCATAAATTATAACGAATTATAATACAATATTTTCTCAAAAATAGATTAAAATTATATTTTATTATAGTACTCACTAATACACCCAGATTATAATAACAATCTGGATAATTTGATCGGTGTTGTAGAGCTGTGAAGTAGCTCGCTTCTGATTCCTCATATTTTTTCAATGCTGACTGAACTATACCTAGATTCATCCACGCCGTAGAAAAATCTCTCCTAAAAATTACAAGTCTTATGATTATATATTTATATGCCTGCATTTATAATGTATGTAAATTTTTTTAACTTGTGTCACAAATAGAAAGGAAAAAAAGAAAAATTATACGGGTTGTTCCATTTTAAACAATCTAGCCGAATATCTCGAAAACTCAGCAGCCAAGATATTTTAGATAAAAGTTACATGGTCTGGAAGGACAAATAATAGTAAAATCAATTTTCGAAAAAAAACTTTTTAAGATCATATGATTTTTAATATGATTTTTCTAGTTATGCATATAAAGATATTAAAGTTATTTAAAAAATCAATAGTTGGCATAAAAAATGTCTGAAACATTTTTGTCTGTTCGATTCCGTTTTCGAGATATTCGACTGGACTGTTTAAAATGGAACACTCTATGTTATATTATCATTGTAAGATGCAGTTAAATAAGACATTTATAGGTAAATGCAATTATTCATCTTGACGATATTTAATCGAACTTACTGTAAATTAACAGCTTGTTTAAACAAATTTATAGCCTCCGAAAGTTGCCCATCATCTTTGAGTAAATTGCCAAGATTATTCATAGCTTGAGCGTATTTTGGATTTAATCTATGTAGTATAAAGAATGCAAATGTATAATATGAGGAAATTTCTTGCAAGAAAATTAAGGATCTCCAGCTTAAAAAAGTAGAAGACTTTCGGCATCATCATCTTTTACAAATTATTTTTCCCAATCCTTATATTAATCATAAACTTATTCTCAACATTCGAGTTAAATTCTTATTTGACGTGAAAAGACTAGAGAACCTCCTTAAGACTTTATATATGTATATGTCAAGAGGTATATGTATAATACCGTAAAGCTTCTTGATACTCCAATTTGGCAAGATCGACATTTCTCGCGTCCGCAGCATTTTTCGCGATATTATAATGTACTTTTGCATTCCAAGGGCATACGTCTAACGCCGATTGAAAAAGTAGCTTCTCATTTCTCCACTGATTACTCCTTATCCAAGAACGTATGAACAATAATACAATAAGTATTGTGTACATCAATAACGATGTCTTGGGCAAAGAAAATCGAGCAGTGAGTTTCTGCAGGCCAATAATAATCAATAAACAATATCCCGCCGAAGGAATGTATAATATTCTCTCTGCCAAGACGAATCCGACGTTGAAGAAGATATTACTAGCTGGCAGAAACGGGCAGATTAATACCGCAAGTCCCATAATTACATATCTGTAAAAATTCAAATACTTTATATGTTTTTTCAACATACAATACAATATGTTTTTTCAACATTCAAATACCTTTTTCAGAATTGGATAAGTTAATTTTTTTAAATTAATTTAGTTTTATTAAAAGTTGCATTAATGAGAAACTAACTCAATTAAAAATTGCATCAAAGTTAAATTAACTTAACTCGGCGTCATTATGGCAATAAAATGTTACACGGACGTTGAAATGGATCAGAATATTTTATAGTTATATAATATAGTTAATCTGATAAAATAAACTAAGAAGGGAACACAATCAAGTGTTCCGGTCCGATTTTAAAGAACTTTGGATATGTTAAAATATAGACAAAAATAAGAGGCACATATTCTTTTATGTGTTGAGTTGCACCTTAAGAGGATGAAACATCCCTTTGAAAAAAATCAGTTTTCTTTCGAAACGAATACCGTCCAAACTATAAGAGATAGAGAAAAATGATCTGAATGAAAGTTGAATGGCTTGAAGAGTACTTTATAACAGTAATAAAAAATTTTTTCTTAATTTTTTTAATAGAAAACTTTTAATTTTTTAATCACTATTATAAAGTACTCTTCAAACCATTCAACTTTCATTCAGAACATTTTTTTCTATCTTATAGTTTCGACGATATTCACTTTAAAAAAATACCGATTTTCTTTAAGGGGGTGTTTCACCCTCTTAACGTGCGATTCAATACATATAAAGAATATGTGTCTTTTATTTTTGTTTATATTTTAACATATCCAAAACTCATTAAAATTGGAGGAAGACACTTGGTCATATTCCCTTGTAAATAATACAGAACGCACTTTTATTTTTTATAACGTAACAAGTTGTTTAAAAAACGCTTTGGATCATTATCATCTAGTCTCAATGACATCCGTTTAAGTTAAATTTAATGCAAAACAATAGATAAGACTCGTGAAAAGTTCAATAAAGACAAAGCAATATGCGGCGAGTACGAGTAAGGCGCGGTTAATAGTGCGCAAAGTAATAATATAAATTTAAATAATGTTACATAAAATTTATTGTGCGTTTCGGCTCATTCTTCGAGCCATCTTCAGCAAAACATAAAAAGAGAAAGTAAATACAGCCGATGTTGAGGAGAAGAGTTTCCTCGTCAAGAAGATGTATCCGAGTTGTATGAGTTATTATGCTAGAAAATCGTAACACATAGCTCAGGCTGTGAAAAGTATATGAAATGAGCTATGATATGAAAAACTGGACTAAATTTCGTGAACAAGAGAAAAACTCACCCCAACGTCGGCAATTGTCTGTATTTTGATGATCAATTCTGGCACCATCGAAGCGTGCCATCCGAACAACACAAAAGAAAAATATATAATAATAATTGTCACGACTGGTTAACGATAATGCGTTACACGTAGATATCAAGCCGCGCGCAAGTCTTGTATGTGCGGCAGTCAAGTTACAGTGAGAGCGGGAATAGATGCTGCAGGTTAGATCGATGTTTGGAGAGAATAAATACACAAATGAAAATAAATAGAGTTAAACAGAAATAAATAAGGTTAACGAGAACGAATTATAAATTATCGACAATAGAAAGATACGCGTGATGTAGGCACTCTGTATCCGATTGTAAATTGAGACTGTTACATTGTTGTTGTATGTGTAAAATTTCTGAGGTGAGCCGCTTATAATAGTACCTCTCGTGGGCAAAAATCTTTACCCCCTCCCAATCGAAGTCGTGGCCATAACATAATCTGTGATCGGTAATCATAGAATGAGTAGAGCAATCTCTACGAATATGGTTCTAAAATGCGGGTTTTAAGTTGTCTTTTCGTCTGTCCCACGTATGACGCGTCACAGTTTTGACAAGAAATTTTATAGACTACGTTTTTACAAGAAGAAGATGGATTAGGATCCTTCTGAACTTTGATAAATTTCTGAAGTTTGTTCAAACTATAAAACGCTGTTTTTATGTCAGAATTTCTAAAAATATTTTTGAATTTGTCAGAAATTGACGGGAAATACGGAACCGTAAACCAAGTAATTTTATTCTCTTCCTCAGAAGTATCGTCCGAAATTTGTTTTTTTAGATTTCCTCGAAAAAAGGCATCTAAGTCGTTCACGAATAATATTAAAAATGAAGTCCAGAGGATAGTCATTGTGTAAAAGGATGTTAACAATGAATTCTAAATTCTTCTTGTGATATTTCGGGTGAAACAAGAGAAACGCTCGATCGACGAAACCCATAACGACTCTACGCTTCTGTGAGACAGGGTGCCAAGAATTAAAATTAAGATATCGCCCTGAGAACGTCGGCTTATAATATCAATCGAACTCAACGGATCCATCATTGAGAACGATGGTAGTATCTAAGAAGTTCAGTTTTTTATTTCCAATTTCAATGGTGAACTGTAATCGTGAATGAAACGAATTAAATGCTTTTAATGTAAGGTTCATCTTATCATAAGGAACAGCCATGGCGATATCATCCATGTATCTAAAAAAGAACGGTACGTGGAAGTCCAGAGTTCTTAGCATTTCTGTCTCCAGATCCTGCAGCACCAAGTCAGCAATGACCGGAGACAATGGAGAGCCCTTGGGAGTACTGAAATTTTGTTTGTATGTAATATTGTCAAATTTAAAATGTTGATTCTAAAACAAAGCGTACCGCATTTAAAAATTCAACTCTAGGAATGCTGCATTCCTTGGAAATGTATTCCCATCTATTGGAAATACTGTTAACGGCTAACTCAATGGGTATGTTGGTAAAAAGAGAGACAACGTCAAGAGAGATAAGAATATAATTCTCATCAAGTTGTGTGCCATTAAATTTTTGAACTAATTGAAAGCTATCACTAACGTGGCTGTTAGCTTCCGGTAAGCTCTTAGATATTATTGTATGTAAGAATCCGGCAAACGAAAGTAAAGGACTATCAATGGACGATAATCCTCAGAGGATGACCCTCTTTATGCAATTTCGGCAGCCCATAAGCCCTCAGAAGAATCCCATCACTGCAATAAAAGAAAGTGAACCTCGCTTTTGAAATATAATCGGAGTCTCTCCATCTTATAAGCAACAATCTCGATTTGCTTGTAAGTTGCCGAATGGGATCTTTGGCAACTTTAGTATATGTTCCCTCATCAGACAACAATGCAATCATTTTATTTTTATACTCATTTTATTTTATACTCATGACGATCCATGACTACTGTTATGTTACCCTATCAGCTTTAGTAAGGATTAAATCTGGATTGTTAAGAAGAAATTCCCTGGTTCTCGTAATTAATTTAAAAATAGAAACTTCAGAATTAAAGGAAAAATGTGGGGAAACTGATTGAAGTCCGTTTATAACAGGAATGACATTATTTCTGATCTCTAGGTGTAAAGAAGTTGGCAATTTTTTGATATTATTTTCAATGCTTTTAATTAGTTCAAAAATAATTTTCTTACGGTTATAACACGGAATAGAAAAATTATCCCCCAGTTGTAATAAGCACTGAATATCTGTAGGAATCTCTGTGGAGGAAAGATTGGCAAGCCATTTTTTTCTCACAAAGTTAAGAGAGGGGCTAGGTAAATTTCCAAAGAACTCGTGTGGATTTAAATTAATTTCATGGGGTAAGGAATTATGGAAAGAGGGGATGGTAGAATTAAATGAAAATAACTGTGTGTTGTCAGGACTAGAAGAGGTGATAATGATAGAATTGTTATATTTTTCTGAGCAATCAGTAATAATATTGGATTCACCCGAAATATCAAAAGAAGAATTTAGAATTCATTGTTAACATCCTTTTACACAATGACTATCCTCTGGACTTCATTTTTAATATTATTCGTGAACGACTTAGATGCCTTTTTTCGAGGAAATCTAAAAAAACAAATTTCGGACGATACTTCTGAGGAAGAGAATAAAATTACTTGGTTTACGGTTCCGTATTTCCCGTCAATTTCTGACAAATTCAAAAATATTTTTAGAAATTCTGACATAAAAACAGCGTTTTATAGTTTGAACAAACTTCAGAAATTTATCAAAGTTCAGAAGGATCCTATTCCATCTTCTTCTTGTAAAAACGTAGTCTATAAAATTTCTTGTCAAGACTGTGACGCGTCATACGTGGGACAGACGAAAAGACAACTTAAAACCCGCATTTTAGAACACCGAAACCATATTCGTAGAGATTGCTCTACTCATTCTATGATTACCGATCACAGATTATGTTATGGC
>QKQZ01042381.1:0-10496 GCA_003595255.1 Solenopsis fugax
CGCCCTAGAAGTGTGCAAAATTTCATCAAAATCGAAGAGTGACACTTGGGTAGGTTTACTTGTCAGTACCGTTATTTGTTACTAATTTCAAAAAGTAACGCGTTACTATTGCCATTACTTAAAAACGGTTCGTTACTTTTTTGTAATGCTATAGTAAGTCATTAGATTTTAAAGTTACATTGTTTGATATAATCAGTGTAGAATGTAATAATATACTGTGGAGTCTCTCATATCCAAAATAATAGGGAGACAAAATTGTTCGGATAAGGGAATTTTCAGATAATAGAATAAACACATTTTTATATTAAATTTCATTTATTCAAACAGAAACTTAAATTTTTAAAAAAAGGACTTTATATATTCAAAAAAACTTAAATTCTTTACGTAAAGAAAACAAAATTAACATTTGTTTACACATTTACGGATCCCATATCTTTTTGACGGATATTAGAGTATTCGGATAATGGAACTTTGGATATGGGAGGCTCTATTGCCATGTATATCAAAACTTGAAACTCTTCAAGCTATATTATATACAGAGCAAGCTTTTCTTTATATTAAATTTGTCTAATTATTTGTCTAATTCTTTATTTTTTAGTATGTTTATTTTTTCAAGTATTTAAATTAAACACTTCTTTTAACACATTAATGTCATTATGAAAAATGCATTCAAATAATCACTACTAGTTCACTGAAAATCTATAGTATATATGTAATGTAAATTATTCATTACCAATAATAGTTATCAGAATGCAGCCCAGGAGTACTGTATCGGAATATTTCTATCTAATCATGCAATCAGCGCACGATCTATTAAATAGGTAATAGATCCTATTAAATAGGTAATAAATTCTATTAATAGGATATATTACCTATTTAATAGGATCTATTACCTATTCAATAGATAATAGAAAACTAACGTGTAAGTAACGATAAAAATAACAACTAAATTCGGTACCGTTACTGTAAAAATGTAATGATATCACTGTTATCGTAGAAAAAAGTAATGATTGTTACTAAAAAGAAGTAATAAAAATGATAACAGCGTTACGCTGTTACCATTTACTTACTTTACAATCTTGTTATATTGTACAATATACGCAATCTATAATTTGTAAAAAGTCTCCACGCAGAAAAAATTTTCTCTTTTAAAATCATGATAATCGTGGTACAATACGGACATCAAAGAATTTTAGTACAATATTTACAATTTTAGTTAAATTTTATTAAAGAGTGAGACCAAGATGCTTTTAACTCATTATCATGAAATCGAAGGTTAAGATAAGTATTAAATTAAAAGTCTCAAGGAGTAGATTATAATTTTTATCGTGATCCGGTTTCTGGTTCCAGAAAAAATGGTCCAGAAAGGTTTCAATTTTAATTAATTTCAAAGCGGATTTTTGAATACAAAAGTCTAGACACGCTTCCACTAAGGGAAAGATCCTTTTGATAATTCAGAACGCAGGATGATGTTCACTTTCTTTCGCTGCACTTCGTAAATGTCAAGCTTTTATATATTAAAATTCGCTTTGAAATTAATTAAAATTTGGAATCATTCTGGTCTGAAACCGGATCGTCATAAAAATTACGTATTTGTAATCTGATCGTTAAGCCCTTCAACCTGATATCCATCTTAACCCTTGATTTCACTGAATCAAAATGGGCCATTGCCTATGATCAATTGGTATCACTCTTTAATGTAAGTTTACTGATTTAGTAAAAATTAATAAAGTTTTACTGAAATTATAGCAAAATTCTTCAAAATTAAATTTTACTAAAATTATACTAAATTCAGTACAAAACTAATATAAAAAGATATGAAAAAAGTTGTCAATGTCCAATATATAGATCTCTATAAAATTTTACTAAATTTTACTAAAATTATGATGAAATTCTTCGATGTCCAATTGATATAATTTTAACCATGAGTTAATTTTAAGAGAAAATTCTGTCCTTGTATTACATGATATTTCTGTAGAGTACTTGAAGAAACACGTTAATGCAGCGGTGGCGCACATGACCGCGACATTATTATAATTCCGGTGCGACGTGCTGTATCTGGGCAAGAACCGCGGGCTCCTGGCGCAGAGGAGATTACGGCGGATATGACCGGACGTTGGCCACTTGACTGGTATTATAGATGTAATATCGTAAACAACATCCCTCTCAGCCGGCGCACGCGAGGTCCGCACAAGTCACCTCGTCGCGCCGGTTTGCCGCTGCCTCGTCGGGTCGACCAACCTGAATGCTCAGCGCAGCACCGAACCCTTTCCGCAGAACCCTTCACCAGCGTTACTGGTGTTTACTGTTGAATATTCATTCTTTGGCCGCGCACCCGTTCACGGAGGCCTGCTCGCTGTCGCGTCGTGCGGCCAGAGAATACGGTGTATTCACACATTATCCGATCTTATGCTGGATCGGGGTTGACCATACGCAATCCCTTATATTGTAAATCCTCTATTTTATATTGTGAATTATTCTCAAATACATATTCTCAAATACATTGATGATGCGTACGTGGATGGCCAATTTTTTTTTCATTTTACACTAGACATTTTACATTGAATTAGTATGTAGGTAGCAATCATATATATAGTATGTAGTACACATATCATAACTTTTTTTTTGTATTTATCTATAGACATGTTTAAATTATATGTGTATATGTATGTACATATAATTAAAGAATATATATATTTCTACACAAAGAGACTTTACCTCTTAGAATTTATGGTCAGTATTATAGTAATTGTGTAGGACAAATAAACATTAAAAATTTTAATTTTATTTTTAATAAATGTATTCTATATACTATAATACAGTATAAATATACTATAATGTAATGAAAATATCTTATACTATAATTTTATTTTTGTAAAAATTACTTTAGTAAAATTTTCCCAATTAGCAAACAATACCGAGTCCTCTTTGATGCATTAGTAATAAGTTGCTTAAAATACTGATGTATTATTTACTGAATCTAAGTGATTGGAATCGTCATCCCGTCTTTTGAAACGTAATACGATGATGGCCAATTATGTGATAAATTTTCAATAATCAAATATGTGTCTTGCGATTAGTTGCCGATTTAAATATGTAGTATTAAACGAAAATTCACACATCTGGGCTGAATAATCAATCACGTTAAAAAGCAAAGTAAGCATTTCGTCGTCTAATACTATCATCGTCTAACATTTACTACATGTTTAAATCGGCAACAACTGATCTCATGTACTCATATAATTATGTTAACTATGAAATGTTAGCTTTGGAATACTTACATCTGATATATTTTCTTATTTTTTAATAATTACTTGTTTTCTAAATGTAATTTTGTGAAAAAGGATTAAAATTAAATACTCTTAATTAAATATTTATTAAAACATAAACATTTGCATACAAAAAAAATAATGTTGTTAGAGTTTTGATCTTTGACGATTATGTAAGCGGTTTGCCGCAGATTCATTCTTGCTTCTAAGATTTGTATACACTGAGGAAGATTATTTATTAAAGGTCGAAACGTTTGCCTCACTTCTGTCGATGGTTTTGTTTTTGCACGCAACACCCAGCACGGCTCTTTAGCTCGATTTTTTCTATTTTGAATTATTATTCATATGAGCCCTAACCTTTTCATTTGTTTTTTAATTTAAAAAAAATTAATGTATTATATTTCATTTTCATTTTAGAAGAATTTTTTGAATAATCACATATGATTCATATTGAAAATTCAAGTATTATCAAACTTTTTAACTGTTTTGTATTGAAAAAAGATTTGAAAGTTGAAAGTGTTTAAGGCGATGCTGGAGTCGTTTGTATATGCGGAGCAAAAAATCTTTTTATTGAAGACACGGATTGAAAAATCCTCTTACAGAATCAAAGTATAGATAATAACGGAGGCCGATGCACAAAATTTGATATGAGAAACGAAAAAAAATTATAAAAATATAGTTATGTTAGTCAACATTTGCTATGCATAGAAATTTGAGACTTTGTACGTACAAAATAAGCATGGTTCGGCCTCGGAATTACAACAAAGAACAATACTCTGCTTTTAGAATGAGGCTAGAAGCTTTAGTATAAGAGAATTTCTGTTTCGAGAATTTCGTGTATAAATTGACGTGCGGAAGCAGTTTGAATAGTAACAGAGCAATAGTTGTGTAACATAGTAGTTGAGAGATCTTGCATTAGATGGCATTAAAGTCGAAAAACAAGAACAGAGTGCGTTTGACAAAGAGAGCGAGCCTAGTCCCCTTACTCTTCGTCCCGCACATGCACGCGCGCGATCGCGAATCGTTCGACTTTCCGAAGAAAAAACTGCAGTACCGACGTCGAGTGAGTTCCACTGTCACTCCAACATCGCCTTAAGGAGTTTGTTCACCTTTATGAAAATACTAAAAATTCCATAAAAATGCAATATTACATTCTTTGCAACATAACATATTCACAGTTAAAATTTTACGGAATTTGTCTACATAGTTTGTAAGAAATCCAAAGCTAAAAATCGTGAAAATCGCTAAAAATTTTTACGTATATTCTTATGAATAAGAGTAAAATATATATGGCGATGGTGATTATTTCGTTATAACTACATAAATAATGCTACCATCTGAATAAAAGTTTTTCATTATAAACTACATGTATCAACAAATAGTTGGTAAAACATGATTAACATTCACTGCACGATTTCTGTGTGACAAACGATAATAAATCAAGAAATTATTGCTGTCCTTTATCAAAAGTGTTGGATTTTAATGAAATGTGACAACGCGTCGCTTTGTTTTACCTAATACGCGCGATTTTTAATCAACTGTCATGTTTAACCTATTCTACATTTGTTCATCTATCTGTCTGTATGTTTGTCTTCCCCTCTCCCTTCTCTCCCTCTCTCTCTCGATTCCTTTTATAATGATATTTAATTTTTTTCCCCTTTCCATCGTCTAGGCATTAACGTCATTATATGACATATGTCAAATCAAATTTTCGACTAACAGCAACTATGTTATGATGTAACGTCAAAGTTCAATACGACCAACTGTTCAGAAATAGCGATGTTACTACATCTCACTATAATTTTATATTCTAAATTACAAGTAATATATATTACACAATAACGTTATTGTTGAGCCTTCTAATATCAAAAAATAATTATTATATAACGCTGACTGCCGCACATACAAGACGTGCGCGCGGCTCGACTTATATTCACGTGTAACGCACTATCATTAATTAAGTGTCTTTTGTATTCTTTGGATGGCGTGTGTCGATGACGCCTGAATCTAGTATTAAGAAACGGACAATTGCCGATGTTGAGCCTGAGCTATGTTACGATTTTCGAGCATAAGAACTCGGTTAACTCGGATACATCTTCTTGACGAGGAAGCTCTTCTTCTCAACATTGACTGTTTGTGCTTTTGTATTTGCTGAAGATGGCTCGAAGAATGAACCGAAACGTACAATAAATCTATGTAACATTATTTATATTTGTATTATTACTTTGCGTACTGTTTACCGCGCCCGACTCGTATTCGTCGCATATTCACTTGGTTTTTTATTTAATTATTATATACTCTAAAAATCAAGTATTTTTGATAAAATATGTTATTATTTTAAACTTAATTTTAAATATGTTAGGTTGGTAGTTCTTTCTATCCAATTTTTTATATCCTAAAATAGAGGAGTTGCTTTCTATACCGCATGTCCCTCGCGAAAGATGAATAAACTCTTTAAACGTCTAATGATTGAATATGAAATAAAACAAAGTATTACAAATTATTTTTTAGCTTAATATGCAATTTTTAATTCTCTACGTATATATATAATAACTGATTTAATAAAATTTGTGATATATATTTTAAAGAAAAATTATAATTACCATTATGTTTATAAATTAAATATAAAAAAACCTTCGATAAAATTATTATATACAAGAGTCTAATATAAGAGAGTTACCAAATCATACTACTTAAATTATTATTATATATCGCATTTGGTACTGTTTGAATGCAAATCAAATTTCGAAATTATAACTTGATTCAGCATCTATTATTACATGTTAAACTTATTAGTAATAAGTTAGTAACAAGTGAATTTGTTGTAAGCTTTTCTGTAACATGCTGCGAAAGGTGAGGTTTAGAAAATCGACAACCTAAAACATACACTGTGATCTCATAAATCGTATTATCTTCGAAAATATTGAATTTATGAATTAAAGTAATTAAAATTTTAGGAATCGTTAACTAATACTTATTTTATTAATATTTATTAACAATTTATTGAAAAAGGTATCAAATATTCAATAAATAAATAACAATAATGAAAAAATTAGAATGCCAAAATAAAACTGATATTAATTTATTTTTATAACTGACATATTTTTATTCATATCGATTATTATTTTTGCTGTTATCAATCTTACATTTATGACACTTATATTGTAGTAAAATTGTGGTTTAAGTTAAGAAACTTGATAAGATTTTAAAAATATCGATTTTATTTTTACAATAATTGTAAATATGTACATACAATAAATGTGAAATATTTTACAATTTATGAAAATAACAATTTAAAATAAAATTGCATAATTACGTTATTATTAGCTATATAAATTAATGAAAAATTTACATCAGATAAACCTAATTTTATATAAAATACTGATAGTATATACGCAAAACAAGATAAAACTTAAAATTTTTTTTTTAGTAGCTATTTCTTATTTATTTTTATTTTTTGCTCTAAATGTTATTACTTATATTAAGGGGTTACATACATCTAGAAGCACAATAAATAGCTCTATATGAATTTTTTTCTCCGAACATATTAGAGGTAGCAAATCGGGGTTTGTACTAATGTTTTACATAGTTTTGTTAATAAAATGTAATATTTTTATTAAAAAATATTAAAATATTAAAGAGATATCGCCTTTGGCATTAGGTATGTTAGCTGCTGTAGCTATTTGCTCTACCAGCTGTAGAATCTCTACGGTTCATCCGAAACACAAAAATGAATTCTATTCTTAAAATATATAGTTAAATCTAGTTTTTGTCGTAGCTGATTTTTAAAATTCGCGTTTACAGCAAAATGGCGCTTATCTGAATTTAAGAGTTCACATTATTGCCTAAAATTAAATCGGTTTTTTGGCTGTTAAAAAAAATAAGATAAAAAAAAATCCCTACGACAAAGACTGCATATTTTCATGCTAAATAAATAGAAAAAAATCCAAATCCGATATATTCATTCGTTTTCGAAATATTTTCGGTACCGGTTTGAAAAACACGCTTTTGAGAAAAACGCGTTTAAAGTTTTCAGTTTACGTTTAACCCGGCGCATGCCTGTCTCTTTAAAATGCTATAACTTTTTTATTTTTGCACAATTCGAGTTGAAATTTTAGGAAAATATTCTTAAAATACTATACTATAAGAAAATGCAAAAATTAAAAAATTGATTTTTTTTTTACTCACCTAAGTGTATGTAACCCCTTAAGTAAAAATGTAAAATGTTGAAGAGATACGCTTTAAGAGACCGGTACATATTCAGCAACGCTTCCCTATATTTTGAAAATTTTTTGCTATTTTCTATTGTCACTGTGTGAATATTCCCTGCCGTGCATTATCACAGGAACAATAAAATAGATCTCCCCGCTTAGTATCCAGCCGCGAGTTACGATTAAAAGATCGGCACCGGAGATCCGCCCAAGCCGTGTCCCGAATTCTCAGTTCTTGGCAAGTTCTATCTTACGACACTAAATAAATATACGGGAACTTTAAAAAACCCAGTAGATTTAGCACATCGAAAGGACTAACCGCTAGGGTATTCAATACTGAAACGTCTCGAAAATCCTTCTCGGATTTATGCTTATCGTAAACATTACGGACAAACCTTTTGTAAATTAATCGGAAACGAAATGTTCTCTTTGAATGTTCTCTTATATGATCCTGAAAATCTTGTGCACGTACATTAAATAACTTATTATCAATGTAGAATAATGCTTTACAATTTTATTAATCAATTATTATATTAATTCTTTTCTAAATTGTAGTAGAATTTTTGAATACAATAGAAAATCAGGGTATGGAAGTAACGCGTTATTAGTAACAGCGTTATCGTTACAGTTACTTCTTTTAGTAACGAGTTCGTAACAGTGTTACTTTTTTCTGTAACTGTAACTGTAACATAGTTACATTTTTTAGTTTAGTACGATAATGAATTTAACAGTTATTTTTAACGTTACTTTTTATATTTTCGATTATTTATGACATAATTTTCATATATTTAATCTTCATTTTTTAATTGATGTTCATAGTACGTTGTTTATACTTAAGATTGTCTTAAGAATAGTTTTAAGATATCATCAACCACCAATTACAAAACTTTAGGAAAATTTTCCAAACTCATGTAAAAGTAATCACAGTAACTTTTTCACTTTTCATGGGCAGACATCGACTGTAGAGTTCGGAGAAGAACTGCAACGTTTTTCAAAGTCAAAGAGATTTGATGACGAATTATTACAGGATTTCCCAGTATTGAAAAAGCATTTATTAAATTTAATACAACTTTACCAAGTAATCAGTTAAAAACCTGTTTAGTATCAGTAATTCTGTGCTTTCAACTTCAAGAGGTCAGGATAATACAATGGAGTAGCAGCTCTTACTAAAAGTTAATACAAAATATCGATATAAAACGAGTTTATTTTATAATTTTTTTATTTGCATTTTAAATATTTTAAAATCTTTGTTCTTGAATTTTATGTAGTCTTACGAATTTAATATAAAACATTTTATTGCTTTTACTAATATTTTAACAAAAATACTACAAAAGTAAATTTATTAGTTCGACTTTGTTTTAGCATTAAAAAAAACAACGAATCGTTACTTTTTGTGTAATGGTTACAATAACAAGTTATTTTTAAAAAGTAACTTTTCATATCCTGTGTTTAATATAACACGATATGATAATTATAATTTTTCATTGCATACTTAATAAATAAATACATAATAAATAAAAGTTTTAGTTTAATAGTAAAACATTAAAATATTAAAAAATTTATAAAAGTATAATTTTAATTATGATATTTAATATACCTATAATGTTTTATTGTTTATATTTTACTATATATATAATTATATCTTACATTACATTAAAAGAATGTATGATTAAATATCGACAATATATTTTTATAAAAGAATTGAATATATAGAGAATTAAAAATTGAGGCAGAAGGCCGAAATTCTCTGCTATTACTGAAAATCTATAGTATACATAACGTGAATTATTCTTAGTACTGGCAGCGTATATCGAAACGCAGCCAATAGGTCTATTCTGTAACTCTTAATGACAATTCGGCATCGTTACAGTATCGTTGTGCAGCTTTTTTATCATATATCTGTTACAGAATAGGCCTACAAGGTAAGAAAAAGAGGAAAAGGGTGAAGAGAGAGACAAAGAGAGAGAGAATCAAATGTTATCTATCAATGTATGCGCAGTTGAATGAATGAAGAAAGGGAAGCACATAGGACGAAGGCGGGTGTATATAGCGCACATACATAAGGGTTTGCACGCGTTGGGAGACTTTATGGGGGTCTCCCCCCCCCCCTCCCCCGAGTATATTTCCTGATTGAGCGAACTAATCCACGCAAAGGAGGTTTTATCGTCGAGATGTACGCAATCGAAGGGGTCTCATCTATATGGATGTCACATCAAGTGAGAACGTTCGATTAAGACGCATACCAGTGAAGTACGTTTTCTTCGAGGTTTTTTGAAATCCATTCAAGCAACATGGACATTTATGCGCACCTATTAATTTACTTAGACAAAGATGTTTATTTGAATGACAAATTGTGATTTATCTTTTCAGGTTTAGTACATATACTTATTGTTAGTATATATATTTCAACTTAGCGTACGTATCAGATTATACAAATATAATGTGTAATTTTTATGGATGTGCGTACGCACGCAGAAAGTTTCTAAAACTTTCTTGCCATGTATTACAATAAATATAAAAACTAACAGAAAAACTCTAATCTTTAATAACGCAGAATTTTTTTAACTTTAATAATTGAAAATTTCGCCTTTGCTCGAATATGAGTTTAAATGTTTCTGATAAAACATAAATCCATTTAGTTCCAATTTTATTACAACGTAATTATAAATAAGAAATTATTATTGGATTAATAAATAAATTTGTCTTTATTTTCTATATTATTCTATTTTACAGATAACATAGATACATTATTACTGTGTCTAATGTCTTATTTAATTGAGGGATCACGAAAAAGATAAAAAAATGCAACAAATAATGAAATACGTAATATTAATAAATTGTCCGTTCAAGAGCGACGAGATTCTTTTTCCTTGCATGTCCAGATATTTAAAAATGCTGATTGGATCTCTTGTTGTGCTTACTTCGTGAGTAGCTTATCATGGAATTAGGGCCCTTACACACAAAATGTGTAGAAAAACAAAGCACCTTATGTAAATTAATGTGATAACTTTATGCT